>ML785289.1:1244469-1286849 GCA_009831015.1 Picea engelmannii | reverse complement strand
TAATCTCCCCTAATCCTCATCCTCTCTTGCTTGACTTGACTTACACTCTTCCCCAAGTTGATTGTACTTAATCCCATTCTCTCCAATGAATATGGTATGTGACCACTCACACCCACCCTCTTACATGAGTTTAATGATTGATGCTGGGAACACTCAACAAAATTTTAGAAGGTTATACAAAAGGAAAATAATTTAGGAATGTAGGTTGGATTAATACCCATGAATAGTTCCCCCTTGGACCCCTCTCTCTTGTGGAATCATACCCCCCCATCGTTCTTCATTCCTTTCATATCACAGCTAGAAATTATTAAATTTATTAATTATTTCAATGTTCATAATATGTAGTTTGGCCCCTGGCCACATTGAATCGATACGGGCTCATTGCCCCAACACATCGGCTCACCAACATAATTCACATTTATACAATTACATTATAATTCGTAGGGATTAGAACTGGGGACGTTACATTCCCTCCCCTTTATTTTTGCACTATCCTCAGTGCACAACACCCAACTAGAGTTCATTCACTTTACATTTCTCTCTCTTGGCCATTAATAAATCATATAGGATCTCTGACACGAAATCACACTGAAATTCTATCCTGAACAAAATTACATAGGATCTTTGGCACAAATCATAGATACATAGGAATTTCAGTCCAAAACCATAGATACTTAGGATCTCTATCCAAACCTGTGTAACATAACTTCATAATTTATCTTCTAGCGACAATTCCAACTAGCAGTATTTCATTCTTCACATCTCGTACTGCCTTCCTCTGGCTCTAGCTACAATATTCTTCATTGTCTATTGGTTCCCATAGAAATTCCAACTGACAAATCTCATTCCCTTCAACCTGCACAACCCAAGAAAATGTACCCTTTCTATGCATTGTAGTCATTCAAGACATACCACTTCCCTTCTAGGGTTCCAGTGCGAGGTTGGACATGAAGTCTCAAAGTTATGGCTCAACGAAATCTCTCCCCCCATCCATCCGATTGATCCTTAGGACTTGGAAAAATATTCAAAATGTCTTTTAATATATTCATGGACTCATGAACTCATGGTCTATACACATACCTTCTATGAACATGCCATCAACACTTAGTTTCCTTTTCAGTCACGGACTCACGAACTTGTGGAATCAAGGATGTACAATTATATAGTAATCCTTCCTTAAGTTTGTACGAGAATTATTGACACTTAACCATTTTTCCATATTCATGGACTCGCAGGCTCGTGTTTCTCATTTTCCTTTCATATGTTCATTCGAGAAATCTCGATACTTGGCCATTTTCCTCAAAATCTCACCGCAGTTTCATGGGGATGACAGATGGCCTACCACATGGCTCCACAACACCTGCAAAATTTCATTCCATCCACTGTGTATCTACCATTGCGGTAGTACATGTATTTCTTATTCTTCTTTAGTTGACACGTGGCCACTTCGTCATGCCGACATCATCGTACGGAAAAACACCCAATTTTTTCCAATTTTGCTTATTTTTTGAACTTTTATGAAGAACTCATTTTGATAATTATTTATTTGGCTGCCATTAGAGCTTGTAATTAAGCTCAGTGTAGAAAAATTGGGTATATACATATAAATTCAACCCTCCTCCCTCTTCAAATTTGCCTCTTGCGCATTGAATTTTTCTTTAATTACTCTATGAAAATTTGGGCCTTTTTCCAATTTCACCTCAATTTTGTCATGGGCGCCACGTCAATTGTTGGTGTATAAATATGTTCAATATATATCTTATACTCATTTAAATTTCAATCTGGGATTCATAATCAATAGAGTTGATGCACTATATGTGCCGATAACAGATAGGTTCCTATGTCTGTTTAGTATAGCTTAGATCAAAAAACCATCAATAACAAAATAACTTGTTTTCAAAGATAACACTCCTCACACAATTCAGAAATTAGAAAGCAAAACTTGCAATCATGCACTCAAAATATTTTTCTCAGATAATGCCTTGTCCATTTACAAGCTCATGAAGTGGAAAGATGGACTTTGAATCTATTATCTGTAGCTAATGTCCTTAACAACAACTAAAAAGAAAATCTGGGAACACTTCAACAATAACAAAAGATAAAGCTCATAGTAAAACACTCAAGCAAACACTCAATTTGTTAGTAACAATTCTTGTCTTGGGCACAAGAGTATTCAGGTCTGCAAGTTGCACAAGAAGCGCCCAAGCACAACACAGAAAAATCTCGTTTCAGGCTTCCAAGCAAGTAAGCGGGCGAAATTATATTTTCGACAGTCCAGATTCATCCATAGGAGTAGATCGACGGTCGGCGGGAAATCACGGTTAGCGGAGTTCCGCCGAGATTAGCGCAATGGATAGCGCCCATATTGCATGCAGAAAAGGATAGTAGCCATCCATCCAAAGGATGCGTGGCGCGAGATCTAGTCATGTTGGCATTTTGACATTTGGGAGTTCGAAGGGTGAGGGTTCCATGTCGTTCTACATATTGAAACCCTGAACCCCGAAGTGTCGAAAGCACCCAAACCCGGGCCCACAGTATCGCTGAGTGAGTTCAGGACCGTCAGATCTGAGAGGGACGAGTGGTGCCCAATTAAGCCATCTCGACATTTCGTTCATCGTGACTGTGATAATAAAGGATCATCTCCTTCCTATTCACGAATGCCGAAAGTTCCTTTGAGAATAAATGTAGGGTCATAGCCCGTGGTCACTTGGGAAATAAAAAGAGTTGTGAAAGAGGGGCCAAAGGCATCGAGTTTAGTCACAGAAGGGATCATCATGATCTCTAGGTGCCATCTGATTCAATCTCAATCCTGGTTCTCGCTCAGAGTAAATGAAGGTGAGAGGGGGTGGTTGAAACCTTTCCTCACTCATTAAGTGTAAGGTATGGAGGATATGACAAGCTGTCTACCCGAGAGGGTCCTGTGTACTGATTTTTTCCAAGGAAGCCATGCTGAGTCCTCGACTAGCCAGAGAGGTCTGCACACGCTAACTCAACACTTAATGGCTCAGCTACTCCTCTTGCAGGAGCCGTGCGCAGTTAAGGTGGCGTATGATGAAGAATATCCGTCTGAGTTTGACTGAAGGGACACCATGCCTTGGATGACTGAGCATGTCTCTGTTAGGCGAATTTTTCTAAGTATATAGACTCAGTCTTTGTATTTTGTAATGAATCAATGGTTGAGCAAGGCTCTCGGTTGTAAAACTTTAATGAAGCACTGTTATTCTGGTTATGCATGCACTATTGAGACTTCTTGCCTTATGAATGTCAGTTTCTTTCACGTCTTTATTTACATTGTGTTGGAATTGCTCGGAATTGGAGGATCCAGTCGACTTGTAACTATTATAGGATGATGTAGGTTGGATCACTGTAACAGTTGCATTGTTTCTAATCGGTCCCTGTGATTTTCTTAGCACTGAACGACTTGGAATTGGAGGATCCATTCAAGTCCCCCTTTTAGTTTCTCGAAGCCCTGAACCAAGAGGATCTTGCATTCAAAGTTTTTCTTCTACAAACTGCTGAAAGGCCTATTGCCCAAGGTAGTTTGCTCACTCCTCTCACCAAGTCTCCCACCTTCTCATCTTTTAATCAACTCACTGACTGAAGTTAGATCAAGACCTCCTTTGTTCCTTACATACTAGACCCAGTCCCCGAGTTAGAGTGATATCTTCCTGAGTCTTTACCCATTTGATCACCCATTAAAAATATCATGACATAAAACTGATGGGTAATGGGCTCTGCTCCTACAAGCAATCCAGGAGTGACTTCTAACGCTAACATTTCTTTGGGTGATACTATGGGCCCGGGTTTGGGTGCTTTCAATGCTTCAGGGTTTCAAGATGTAGAATGACATGGAACCCTCACCCTTCAAACTCTCGAATGCCGAAATGCCGACGTGACTAGATCTCGCGCCATGCATCCTTTGGATGGATGGCTGCTATCCTTTCCTGCATGCAATATGGGCGCTATCCATCGCGCTAATCTCGGCGCAACTCCGCTAACCGCGATTTCTCGCTGACTGTCGATCTGCTCCTATGGATGAATCTGGACCATCGACAATATAATTTTGCCCGCTTACTTTCTTGGAAGCCTGAAACGAGATTTTTCCGTGTTGCGCTTGGGCGCTTCTCGTGCAACTTGCAGACCTGAATACTCTTGTGCCCAGGACAAGAATTTTTACTAACATTAGGCTCCATGGGGGATAGAGTCATCCTTGTAATTCTCTAAGGATTCATTTTGCAGTTCCAATGCCTTGCTATTGGGCTATGGGGTCATTTATTTAAAACTTAAAGACGGAAATAAAAATAGTATTTACAATCGCAAAAGAGCCATGTGTGGCTCAAGAGAAAAATCATTTTAGGAAATGCCCATTCACAAGGTCATTGAAAGCTTCTTGATCCTTCAAATCCTGTAACCTACAGGTATTATTTGAGAATACTTCAGAGACTTTGAAAGGACCGATCCACAGGGCTCCGAATTTTCCATGCTTTCCTTTATCGTGTTTAGGAGCATCCTATTTCAGTACGAGGCCTCCTATCTGAAACTCTTCCTTCTTGGCCTTCTTATCAAAAACCTGCTTGATCCTTTGTTGATGGTCCTGAATTCTACCCAGTACCTGCTCCTTGGCTTGCTATTATTCCACTAGCTGATGAATTCTTCTGATTATGTCATCAGGCTCCTCTTGATGAGCCTGGAGGAATTTTGCTACAGGAATGGCTAATTGAGAAGGAAAAATATCCTCTGCTCCATAGACTAATTGGAAAGGAGAGATTCCTATAGATCTCTTCGTGGTCACTCAATCGGCCCATAGAGCAAATTTCAATCTTGAATGCGAATCCTTCTTGTTGTCTTCCAACAGTATTTTGATGATCCTTATCAGGCTTTTGTTGGAGGACTCTGCTAAACCATTGCCCTGGGGATAGTATGGGGTGGAGTGAATCAGTTTGATCCCGAATTTCTCACAGAACTTGGCTAACGGCTCAACCCTAAAAGAGGTTGCGTTATCAGTGACAATCTTACTTGGGCAGCTGAATCTTGTGATGAGGTCTTCCAGGAATCCAATGATTACCTTGTGGGAAGCACTCCTAGTGGGGATAGCTTCAATCCACTTGGTAAAGAAATATGTAGCAGTCAGGATCCATCTGTACTGCCCACTGGAAGCGGGGTGAATTTCTCCAATGAAATCTAGGCCCCATTGCTGGAAAGGTCCTGAAACAACCACAAGATTTAACAACAAATATTTGAGCTATTGTTTTCCTGCAAATATTTGACATTTGATGCAGGCTCTGACCCTCCTGCAGACGTCAGTGAATACAGTGGGCTAGTAGTATCCATCCATGAGGATTTTATAGGCCGTGGTTTTCCAGAAATGATACCCTCCACATAGGCTATCATGAAATTCAACCATGATCTTTTCAGCCTCTTGCGGATCTACACATTTCAAAAGCAACCCCAAGGGGTCTTTCCAATATAAAACTTGATTGATAAGGCAGTATCTGACTGCTTTGAGCTTTAGAGATTTTGCCTTGTTTCTTTGCAGGTCGTCTGGAGGCCGCAACTCTTGCAGAAAATATATGACATCCTTATACCAGGGACATCGAGCCAATGGGGGCTCCCTTTGAGGGTCTATTTTAGAAAGCCGATCCTGCTGAATTCCTGAGCATTCATTTATGAAACTTACCCCCAAAGCTTGGCAATTTGCTTCAGCCAACAACTTGGGTAAACCTTGACCTTTGATCAATTTGGTAGGCTTTATTTCCAGGTCAAATTCCAGAATCTTGGCTATCCACTTACTCCTCCTCCCATCTATGTCAAGCTGAATAAGAATGTCTTTAACAGTAGCTGATGGGACATAGGCAATGATTTTTGACTGCAGGACATAGGTTCTAAATGCCTTGAGAGCCTTTACCAGGGCATAGGCCTATTTCTCCATAGTTTCATACCTGACTTGGCATCCCTCAATGCTCGACTGAAATAGGCAATAGGTTACTCTAGCCCAACCTCGTTTGTCTGTAATAAAACAACAACCACCGTGTCAGGTGAGGAAAAGGAGAAAATAAGAAAATCCTTTGAGTAAATGGGACTAATAAGCACAGGGGATTCAGTCAAGGCCTTTTTTATTTTCTCAAAGGACTTTCGCGATTCAGAAGTCCACCTTACTTCATTTCCCTTCCTTAACATGTCTGTTATAAGTTTTACCTCCTCAGCAAAGTTAGGAACAAACCTCCTCATGAAATTAATCTTGCCAAGGAAAGATTGGACCTCCTTCCTAGATCTCAGGATGGACAACGCTGGTATTGCCTCAACTCTACTAGGATCGATCCTGACTCCTTCCGCTGATACTATGTGGTCTAGTAAATTTCCCTCCTGCATGGCGAACAGAGATTTCTTGGGGTTTAATGAAATGCCAAAACTCCTGCATTTCAGGAAAACCTTTCTAAGATGACAACAATGTTCTTTATTAGATTTTGAAAATACTGTTATGTCATCCAGATAGATGACCACAAATTTATCCTTTTCCCCAATGAAAGCTATATCCATGGCACGTTGAAATGTTGCCCCTGCATTCATCAATCCAAAGGGCATTTTGGCGTACATGAATGTGCCCCATGGAATGGTAAATGCCATCTTTTCCCTATCCTCAGGCAGAACAGAGATTTGATTGTAGCCATAAAATCCATCTATCATGGACACCCTGGATGCTCCTATCACCCTCTACAATATATGTTCCATTTTTTGTAAGGGGTAGTTATCCTTCCGTGAGCTCCTATTCAGGTTTCTGAACTCTACACAGAGTCGGATTTCGCCATTCTTTTTCCTTACTGGTACCAGGTTGGCCACCCACTCTGAATATCTCAGTGGTACAATGATCTGGGCCTGCATCAGCTTCTTCACTTCCCTCTCCATGATAGGCAACAACATAGGATTGATCTGTCTTAGCTTCTGCCTAAATGGCTTTGCTTCCTTTTTCAATGGGATTTTATGCTCAATGATAGAAGTGTCATATGTTTTGAGATATTCATAGGTCCAAGTGAGAACATCAGTAAACTCCCTCAATAGTCCAGTGTATTAAGCCCTCTGCTCCTTTGTCAGCCCTCTTGACAATTTGACTAACTTGGGTTCATTCTCAGTGCCAATGTTGCACTGAGTTGTATCAACATCATCCTCTGAGATTTCCCCCTTTAATGACACATCATTTCTATCAAAAATCCTTTCCAAAGGAACCAGTCCCCTTGGAATATGGTTGTTGGGGAGCTGCACAATGTCACGCTCCACAATTTTACTCAGAAACTTACCCCCATCAAGATCTTCTTCAGAGACAGAGTCTTGGTCGATATGCATCTCTGAAAATTCTTCGACAGACTCCAAGAATCTCTTGATCTCAAGATCATCCTCGAATACCTTCCAATGTTTGACGTTGTCAGGTATGGAGGGCATGTATTTTACTTCTACATCGTATTTGAATTTGGGTGGCAAGGGCACTTTGAAATTGCTTGCTGATGTAGCCAAGGAATCTACCACTGTGGTCTTCCCTCTTGGGACGAACGAAATGTTAAATGCTGAGAAAAAACTGCCAATTAAGTCCCATACCTCATTTATGTAGCTTCTGAGTCAAGGATGCTTAGCCTGATAAGCGTTTCTGATCTGCTGGATCACCAACTCTGCATCAACGAATACTGATACCTCATGAATTACCATTTCCTTTGTGGCTCTTAATCATAGGACAAGAGCTTCATATTTTGCCACATTGTTGGTAGCTTCAAATTCTAGTTTGTATGACAGAGATATGGTTTCCTGAGTAGGTGACACAAAAAACACCCCAGCACCAGTGCCTTCCTTGGAACAGGCTCCATCAAAAAACATTTTCCAGATGGGGATGATGGAGGGAGGAAATTTATGAGAAGTGGCGGGATTCTTTCTGAGTTTCAAAGGGGGTTTAGGAGCATTAGTGAGTTGTAGTACACTAGAACCTAAATCAGTGTCCAAGGAAAAAATGGGATGGTTGGTAGGGTTAGCTTCATCACTGATTATATAGGCTAGTTGGGCTTCTCTGTATAGCCTCCTATGTTCTCCTCCAAACACTAGAATAGTAGCATATGTTAGGTCCATATGCAAAGTTCCCCCTAGTCTTTTTATCCAAGATCTTGATAACAACATACCGAACTTGGGGGGGACATCGGCTACTATGACATCCATGACCACACTTTTTATGGGCAATTGAAACAAGGTCATGACCAGGTGTTTGATAACTCCAAGACACTGAAATTTTCTGGAGTCAAAGGAATAAAGGTCATGATAGGCTCGGGTGACTTCTAGCCCTAACTCTTCCATGATAGTTTTGGGCATGAGGTTGTGAGAAGCCCCTGAATCCATCAAGCAGTTGTGCAGTACCTTGTCATGTATGTTCAAGGAAGTGTAGAAGGGAGGGGATGAATCATTCCTGTCTTCTACCATAGGAACTAGAATAACTGTAGGCTTTTCATCTTGCAAATTGATGGAGTCTGTGGGAAGGCATGAGACCTCAGACTATAAAATATCAGAGAAGCATTTTTTGAACCCTTCATGTCTAATCAATTCGGTCAGGGGTATAGGGATTCTGATCTTTTGAATTTCATGCTCGAAATTAAAAGAAGATGTAAGCTTCAGGATTTCTCTTATTTTAGGAACATGACTCTGGGCTATGGGAGAGAGGGGCCGGGCCTTCTTACCTCTGTAACTTTCTACTACTTCATTAGCAAGTTTATCTATTCTAGTGAACTGCTCATGAACATTAGGTGCTGCTGTCTTTTTCTTGGACCTCAGGTTATACCTGCCTTGGCCGCCACTAGCCTTGTCTCCCTTGCTTAGTTCATTTAGTTGACTGTCCATGAGAGACTCATCATATGCTGATTGAGTGAGATGAGGAAAAGGAGGAGTGTATCCGAAGCAATGGATTTCAGGATCAAGCTCATCTGTTTCCCCTTCTTCCTCCTCGGCCACAAATTTGTTTTGAAAAGGGGCCTGAATTTTCTGGTCTTCTCTGTTTCTTCCCCTCTCTCTTTGCATAGTTGGGGAAGCAACATTGTTTGGCCTCCTGAAACCTCCTTTGTTTTCAGCATTTTGAGGGCCCTTGTATGCTTGCCTCCCCTCCACCTTCATTCTCTCCATCTCTATAGACAAAGACTTTACCATATTGGTCAGTTCATCCACTTGAGGGTGGGGCACCGATGGGCCAGAAGTTGAGGCTTCAGATCTTCCCTTTCTCCTGTCTGCGTCAACCTTGTTCCTCAGTCTATCAGCTGCTAATACATTAGATTCCACCTCTATGGCCACATCTTGCATTTGATCTAAGAAGGTGGCTCTTCTTTCTTTCAATAAAAGACAGAAATCGGGGCCAAACGCACTAGCATAAGAAATTTTGGACGAAGCTTCCGAGGGTTTTATTTCAGCAGGAATTTTATTATACATCTTATTGAATCTTTTGGAGAAGTCATAGACAGACTCTCCTTCCATATTCTTCAAAGACCTGAACTCTGTCATGTAATACATGAAATCCTTCCTATCTCCCCACTGTCTCAGGAAAGCACTATCCAGAGCTTTGATTCCAGCGATAGATCTGGGGGCCAATCCTCTAAACCATTTCCTCACCTCACCATCCAGGCTCTGGACATAAACTCTCATCTAGACATCTTCATTTTCAATGTTCAGGTTGTCTGCATAATTGTAGAAATCAACCAGGTGCTCTTCCGCAGTTATGTCCTCTTCCCCAGTGAACTTGGGCATATACTTCAAGTAATCTCCAGCAGGGAGAGGATTCATAGGATGGGGTAGAGTTAAGGGAGCATATTTTGCAGCGAATATGGAATCCATCCTGGTTGGAGGGGGATTAGCACCAGCCATGTGAACAACAGGTGTGGGGGAACTAGGAGGAGAAGGATTTCGCGAAGGGGATACTTGGAACGAGTCTCTCAGTGGAATGGGAAACAATAGGGGATTTAGGGAGAAGGCTAACGGGCTTAAGTTAGTAGACGCTTCTCTTTGTGCAGAAGTGGCAACAGTAACAAGAGGAGGATTGGTAAATATAGGAGTGGGGAAATCTTCTATAGTCTTGGGTCTACGCCAAAGTACAGCTTCAGGGGAGAGGGGAGTGACAAGGATTTCTCCCTCCAATCCCAGACCAGGAGGGGAAAACTCAACAGGAACACTCCCGCAATTCAGGAAACGGGAAACCTCAGAAAAAAGTCTGTTAAGAAACCGAGGAGGAGAAAATGGAGTTCCTACAGAAGGAGATGGCGGATTACCTGGTTCGGCAGTGGAAGCTCCACTTTCAGAGGCCTTTCCTTTTCTGAGAACCACCTCTGAATCAATTTTAGGTGTAGATAGAGGCAGTTGTGGGTGAGACCGCATGTGTTTGCCTCTAAAAGCCACAGTTAACATGACAGGTTCGCCCCAGTGAAGTCATCACAATGGAGTCACCAGGTGCACATTAGCAATCTTCAAAGGCTCTAATACCCGATGCACCTTCAGAATCAGAGGCTCAATGTCGTTCAATCCTGGGGAAAATTTTCAACTTTGTCCCCGGCAACAGCGCCAGAAATGTTAGTGTTAGAAGTCACTCCTGGATTGCTTGCAGGAGCAGAGCCCAATGCCCATCAGTTTTATGTCATGATAGTTTTAATGGGTGATCAAATGGGTAAAGACTCAGGAAGATATCACTCTAACTCGAGGAATGGGTCTGGTACTTAAGGAAAAAAGGAGGTATTGATCTAACTTCAGTCAGTGAGTTGATTAAAAGATGAGAAAGTGGAAGACTTGGTGAGAGGAGTGAGCAAACTACCTCGGGTAACAGGCCTTTCAGCAGTTTGTACAAGAAAAACTTTGAATGCAAAATCCTCTTGGTTCAGGGCTTCGAGAAACTGAAAGGGGGACTTGACTGGATCCTCCAATTCCAAGTCGTTCAGCACTAAGAAAATCATAGGGACCAATTAGAAACAATGCAACTGTTACAATGATCCAACCTACATCATCCTATAACAGTTACAACTCCATTGGATCCTCCAATTCCGAGCCGTTCCAACACAGTGTAAACAAAGATGTGAAAGAAACTGACATTCATAAGGCAAGAAGTATCAAGAGTCCATGCATAACCAGAATAACAGTGCTTCATTAAAGTTTTACAACCAGGAGCCTCGCTCAACCATTGATTCATTACAAAATACAAAGACTGAGTCTATATACTCAGAAAAATTCACCTAACAGAGACGTGCTCAGTCATCTAAGGCGTGGTGTCCCTTCAGTCAAACTTAGACGAATATTCTTCATCATACGCCACCTTAACTATGCATGGCTACTCCAAGGGGAGTAGCTGAGCCATTAAGGGACGAGTTAGCGTGTGCAGACCTCTCTGGCTAGTCGAGGACTCGTCATGGATTCTTTGGAAAAAATCGGTACACAGGACCCTCTCGGGCAGACAGCTTGCCAGATCCTCCATACCTTACACTTAATGAGTGAGGAGAGGTTTCAACCACCCCCTCTCACCTTCATTTACTCTGAGCGAGAACCAGGATTGAGATCGAATCAGATGGCACCTAAAGATCGCGATGATCCCTTCTGTGACTAAACTCGACGCCTTTGGCCCCTCTTGCACAACTCTTTTTATTTCCCAAGTGACCACGGGCTGTGACCCTGCATTTATTCTCAAAGGTGCTTTTGGCGTTCATGAAAAGGAAGGAGATGATCCTTTCTTATCATAGTCGCGATGAGCGAAATGCCGAGATGGCTTAGTTGGGTGCCACACGTCCCTCTCAGATCTGACGGTTCTGAACTCACTCGACTATACTGTGGGCCCAGGTTTGGGAACTTTCGGTGCTTTGGGGTTCGGGGTTTCAAGATGTAGAACGACATGGAACCCTCACCCTTCGAACTCTCGAATGTTGAAATGCCGACGTGACTAGATCTCGTGCCATGCATCCTTTGGATGGACGACTGCTATCCTTTCCTGCATGCAATATGGGCGCTATCCATCACGCTAATATCGGTGCAACTCCACTAACCGCGATTTCCCGTTGACCGTTGATCTGCTCCTATAGATGAATCTAGACCGTCGACAATATAATTTCGCCCGCTTACTTGCTTGGAAGCCTGAAACGAGATTTTTTCGTGCTGCGCTTGGGTGCTTCTCGTGCAACTTGCAGACCTGAATACTCTTGTGCGTAGGACAAGAATTGTTACTAACACAATTGAAAAGGATCTTTCTCACATAATAGATCTATTCATTATAGGCTCATGAAAAGAATAGATGAAATCAGATCTTGTTCTCTGTAGCAATTGAAAACGATAATCAACAATTCACTCTTAAACAAAAAGCAATCATAACTCTATTCACTCCAATCAAACCTGTGTAGTACAGAAAATTGTCAATATAATTGAGAGGCTTCATTCTATGGTGCATGAAGCTGAGAGATGAAGTTTGATCTCATTTCCTATAACAACTCACTTCAATCTTGCAAGAAATTCTTATCTAATTCTGCACACTCTTCAAAATCAACATAAACAAAAATTTAATACAATCTTACAATCTTGCAATTCTAGAAAATTACTTCATTCCTACACAGGAAACATAAGTCTTAATGAGATGTTCCATTTGATGGCTTATGTAATGTGAATTATGGACTCCCAACTGCTCTTGTTCTTCCACACTTTGCAATCAATTCTAGTAGTGAAATCAGAAATGAAATCAAAACAACAAGTACAGAAAAATATAAATCTATACTAATTATTTACAATGAGCTTACCAAGCTAGATCAATGGGCCCTTGCTGATGCCAACATAGAATATTTTAGATCCGAAGATGATAAATGCTAAGAGACACACAAGATCCTTGAATTCAAACTTCCATTGATCTTCAACAAATGAATTTACAAAAGGAGTTGGTTCAGAAATCCAATTTCCAGCATACTAATTTCTCTCTCTTTTGGCTTAGCCATCACTCAATTTATATGATTTTTACATTACAAATTTGGATATAGACAATCCAATACAAATAAAAACAATTTTCCATCAATGGAGGTTGAGTACAACCATTATCTAATCAAGAAAATGTCGTTCCCATGAATCTGGGCATGATCTTAGAATTTCTGGAAAATTGGCAAAGATTGAGGATGGATTGTTCCCCCTGAGTTGGAGGTCCACATGTGTGCGATCTAGAGATTCTAGCCCACAAGTCCGAATGAAAACACCTCTTTGGACAAAACCCATGTCCCCAAATTTTGAGATCCATCGTCATTGGCCCAAAAATCGAGATGAAAATATAGTACCGGAATGATGGTACCGAAATCCTGTAGGTAGTTGTTTAATACTGGAACACACACAGTCACACTGGTACCAGAATAGCACAGAGAAGTACCGAATCAATTTTATGCATTTTTGTTGGTACCATATCAATGATTCTTAAGATCAAATGATTAGGATCATGCAAAATCAACTATTTTAATCGAATTAACTCAAGAAAATCAAACAAAACATGCCTTAACCATAAGTTACCTCTCTATGCACATGAACAAGGTCATTAAGTGTATCTATGGAGGTAACGATCAAGTTTATACTCATAACATAGGTAAAATAGGATCGGATAGGGGGTAATAGAGGGTATTAGAAGTGTCAAAATGGAGACTCAACATCTGCTCTATAACTTCAACTTTCGTCCATCTACAAGCCTAAATATTCTCAATTAGATATTAAATTTTCTTATACTTAATTTCTGGGCTCGATTCTTCACATTATCCATGAAATTTCTCTCAATTTTACTAGAATAATTTAATAAAACAAGTTGCAGACATACTCCAAAAAAAATTTCTCTGAGAATTTCCGCTTTAGCATTATGTTAACCCGACCCATCCAGGATCAATGTTGAAAACTGGGATCTGTTACCACTTTGTAAGATACCCGTTACCGATACTCAAATTTTTTTCTCTAATACCATTTTGTAACATACCTAGCCCCCAACTTGGAAAACATTATGTGCATGAACTTATTAAAATTAATATTTATTACTTAATTAATTTGTGTATCTTACCAGCCGTAGATCACACACATAGTTGACCATGTTGGATGGTACTATATTTCTAAATTCATTTAACAACATACATTGAACATAAATACAATTGTTTAAGAAAACAACAAATGCACAACACTCATATCAATCATTTACACAGCGGAAATAACATAAGAACACAAAATAAACACTTATCAAACAATTATTAACCAACTTGTTGCAAACGAAGGATGAACCTCCCAACCATAGGAACCGTTGTTCATTTTCTCTCAACAACAGGCCACCCTCTAGCTCAGACTATGAGTCCACAAGGAGATCCATCTCACTTGATGTCCACTCTCCACAAACAATGGCCCCAAAAACAAAGTTTTACTCCCATAACAGTTCCAATCCTCTAGATTTGTCTTCTACAACCTGCACTACCCAAGGAATGTACCCCCTTCACTTCTCATAGTACCTTAGGTTGTATCGTTCATTTATTAGGGTTCCTAGTGCACTCAGTTGGCCAAGAATTCCTCAGCTAGGATCCAAGAACTTTCAACTTCTTTAGGAATTCTCACATCAGCCTTCACAAGGCTCTTAAGATATTTCCTCAATAGGAAACTTACTACGGTCTTACTTCCCAATTTGCAGGCACACGGGCCTCTTTTATCCCATAACCATAGCCCAACAAGATGGTTGTCTTCAAGCTTTGCATGATTGGTATTCTTCTCCATGAAATTACAGCTCCCAACAACAACCAAACATATCCACCCCCTCTACCTACAATCTCCCCTGCTCCTCATAATTGCTTTCTTGACTTGATTTACACTCTTCCCCAAGTTTATTGTACTTCAATCCTTGCTCTCCAATAACTATGGGATGTGACCACTCACGCCCATGATCTTACATGAGTTTAATGACTGGCTTTGGGAACACTCAACAAAAATTTATAAGGTTATACAAAAGGATAATAATTCAGGAATGTGGGATGGATTAATACCCACTAATAGTTCCCCCTTGGACCCCTCTCTCTCGTGGAATCATAGGCCCCCATTTTTCTTAATTCCTTTCGTATCATAGTCAACAATTATTACTTTTTTTAATTATTTCAATGTTCTTAAGATGTAATTCAACCCCTAGCCACATTGAATCAATACGGGCTCATTTCCCCAACACATCGGCTCACCAGTCTAATTCACATTTATACAATTACATTATAATTCGTAGGGATTAGAACTGGGGATGCTACATTACCCTCCAAGGAGACCCGCCCTCTAGATCCTATCTTTGTTCTCTTTCACAACTATAGCCACACAAGGAAAATAAACTTGGTTGCATGTTTTGGGAACCCATATCCTAGTCTATTGTTATACTATGTTGTCATTCATTTCAAAGGATTGATGTCAAAGGGTTGATGTCAAGTATTTTCATAGTGATGTGTTTGTATCATTGAGATATTGATTATTGGTTATATGGTCATTGATGTAATTTTTGTCAAAGGATTGATGTCAAGTGGTTTCATAATGATGTGTTGATATTAAAGGGAGTTATATCATTGATTTCATGTCATGGTTGATAGGAAGAACCAAATTGATAAACTACAAAGTTTTCCCCTTATGGTGAAAACCCTCACAGGAAGACACTCTTGGATAAAGTTCTCAAAATGGTCCCCTTATGGTGAAATCCCTCACGAGGAGACGCTTTGTGAGGTCCAAATGGTTAGGTGGTTGAGTAGCCCAATAATGTGGTTAGAGAACCCAAGTTTTATTAAGGAATAATGTAATCAAGATCGATGAATTTGTAGGAGAAACTATTCCATATGGATAGTATATGTCATGTTATTTTTGTGATATGTGGAACGCCACATAACTCCTCACAGTTATAGATTTATGGCCATGTGAATAAGGAGAACCCTCATGAGTTATCTAGAAACCACTAGAAGGTCAAAGAAGTCAAATTATTCTAGAAGCTCCTAGAAGAAGTTGACCAGTCAAAGTGGTTAGTCATGGGTTAAGTGGTTGCAACAAGAAAACAATTAAAAATAAATTAGTTGCAACTAGAAGTGGAAAGTTTACTATTTGTAGATAAAGTGGTTAAGTGGAAAAAGTGGTTAAGTTGACAAAGTGGCTAAGTGGACAAAGTTGGTTAAGTGGACAAAGTGATTAAGTGGACAAAGTGGCTAAAGTGGACAAAGTGGTTAAGTGGGTACTTCTAGAGAAAGCTACTTGGAGAGTATAAATAAGAGAGAAAGGGTCTCTCATTGGCATTCTATTGAGCATATTGAATATCTACAAGTGACTGAGGTAACCAAAGGATATATAAGGAGAAATTAAAAGGGAAGGTGAAGTAAAAAAGGCTGAAATTCAAGGGAGGAAAACGTCTTTTGATTATGCTTTCTAAGGTATGATATTTACAAGTCATCTCACCATTTCCGCAATAAATTTTTTTCTAGAATGATTCGGATAGAAAAATATGGAGGCTCTTGAGACAACATATCCAAGTAACTGTGATAACAATTTCATCTTGTGGCTCATTTTAGTTTGGGAGTTACACTCTATGGAAAATAGGGTTTGGGGATAGTCTTGAAACTAGTCTAAAGCGGGTGTTTCAGGTACAAATGCCATAAATATTCATAATAGATCCAAATTCAGTGAGACAAAATGAATTGGTTATATTAAATTCTATAGTATGTTTTTTACCATTTTCAGATCCATACAAAAACTATTCCACGTGTGGCATGCTCTACAATTTCTCTCTCTAGAATAAGACAGAATTCAACAAGGTCTATCATTTTTGCTATAACTCCTTTACGTGAGGTTCCAAGTAGTGAAACCTGGATGATTTTCAAAGAAGACAATAAAGAATATTGTGTATAATTTTCATACCTTTATTCATTACAGGTACAAAGTTATTCTTGTTGCAAGTTAGGGTTGTTGACTAATCCAAAATTAGTGATGTGAGACTAAATTAAAGTTTGATGAAAATGCTAGTCTCTTGTTGTTGAAGTTAAGGAAGGTTTGCAGGTCTGTGATCACATACACCAGGTCTGTTACAGAGTTACATGTATGTTTATATTCATGTTTTGATGGTTACATTTGGTCACAACATGGTACATGCTTGAGGCTACATAACTGTGAGGTTTGGCACATGGTCTTGTGTAAGGGTTTATGGTATTTGGTTTATGGAGAGTATGGTGTATTGCTAGAGGTATATTGTTGGTTAACTTGGTAATATTGTGCATATGGTTGAGAGTTGACTTTATTATTAATCTTTGTGAGTAGATCAAATTTGGATGATGAGATTGATGTGACAGGTTGAGGTGGTAGGTTGTGTTGTGCAAAATTGATGCACTTGTATTAGTATAGATTGTTGGTACAGTTTGAAAGATTTATTTATGTCTACATGTTGGGGCTTGTACTTGAGGATTGGATTCCTCTTCTCAGTTGGTGCTGAGATATGCAGGCTGGGTCTTGCATTGAGAATAAGTTCTCTCTTTGAATTGGTGCTGATAAACCCTAAGGATTATAGTGTGTAATATGAAAGAAACTTATACATATATTAGGTGTTCATTGTGTTTTTTATTGTGATGGTGAATAGTTCTTTATTCTTAGAATATTTCATTGAGATATGTTTGCATGCAAGAAACTAAGTGTGAATAGAAGTAATGAGTAATGATGTTGTGAATGGTGATAGCTAACTAAAGTTTTGTAAGAAGTTGTAAAAAGAGCCTCATAATGATTCACCCCCCTCTTAGTGTGGTTGGTGTGTCCAACATCTATAACATATCGAAATTCTTTTACTTATTAATAATTGAAAAAACACAAAAAAACAAAAAAACAAGGGAAACATCAACACTCGTACCATCTCTTTCGATGGGATCTCTTTCAAACTAGGTGGTATTCCTCGTCATTCTTGGTCAAAACATTTTCACTGAGTTGCCAATGCTTGCAGTGATTCTAGTTTCCTACAGTGCCTCCTATATCCTAGTATCCTTCATTAGTTATCTATCCATTGCGTCCACCTATCTTTAATTCTAGTTTGACATACACTTAACATGTCTGATTGTCTCGTTGACATTAGATCATCTAATGTCCAATTGGTTGTTTAAATACCACCATTGTCAACTGTCATTTTTTATTTGACCAAGGGAAGTCTTATGTATCATCCTCATTGGCTACCTCATCCATCATTATCAAAGTCCTCCCCCATTAAAATGCGGTATCTAGTTCATCCTCAGTTAATTTCAAGGGGCCTCTCATCCCTTTCTTTCACTTATTCATTCCCATCGACACCAACCCATGTTTTCCAGGAATGTTGTTGTATATTTGTTTTCATTCCCAATAATTATGGTGAACCCCAGACTAGACAAGGCGAGTCATCATTTCTCTCTTCTTCAGTTGGATCCCCTAATGATTGATGTTAGATCATTATTACTTTAGGGTGGGTCACACATTGCAATAGTTGCATATTCTAGTTCGAGTTGAATACCCCTCAACTTGCATGGCTATCAATGCCTTTAAGTGTGAGCACTTTTCACATTGCTTCCCACAGGTTCTACACCCCCCTTTCACATGAGTAGTCCCCTATTGTTACCAATGCCCCCGAGGATTATGCATATTTATACATCATAAATTCTCCAATTACAACATTATTCACTATATATATATGGGTCACAATGTTTAAACATGGACCCAACGCACACATGTCTAATATTGTAATGTATTTTGATAATTTCATGAGCATGGGAATGCCCACCTCATTTGTATAAATAGATCATTTGCATAGGTATGATTGGCTTTTTTAGGTGGGTTTCATCACTTCTCCATGGGAAGTCCTTTATTCTTGGTCAAAACTCTCTCTCCCTAAGAAATATTTACAAGTTACAAGCATGTGGGATAGAAAATGATGATGTATTTTGGAGATACGGTAGCTCCTAACCTCACACATCAAGGGGCAATTGTTATCACTTAAATTTCTCTCACAAAATACGTTCAAGCGATTTTCTAAGGAGATCATAAGTTGGAAATAATAGAGCAAGATAAGGCTACCTCATGGGTACTTTAAATCACCTCAAAAAAAAAATTAAAAACATTACAAAGTGGGTTTTCATACACTTGTGTGGCCTTCCTTCACTAATACTTGCGCAACTTGTGTGACTTTTCCTTCAAAATCCATGCAAATTTTCTCACACGCATGATTGTGACCCATTCAACATAGTTAAGGATGAAGGCATATCTCATGCACCTCTAGGTTGATGTATATGTGAAATTTGGGATTCCATCCCATTTATGGAGTACTTTGGTCTCCAGAAGTCCATTTCAATCATTGGGATCTCCATTTTGAATTAATAATTTAGGGAGCTCAAAATTTATCTATAAAGGAAAAAAACAAAAGACCAACCAAGGGATAGGGGAAAATTCCCCTATCTCAAAAAAAAACACTAAGGGAAATGCCAACACTAGTAACCAGAATCAAAACGTTAGCAACAATAACCAACCCAATCAAGGGAAGAATAATGGTCTTCAAACTAACTTCTCTTTCCCATTATGTGGTGAGTTCAACCATTACACTCACCATTTCCCCTATATTGTAGAGTATAAATGGATGAATGAGATGATGTCCAACCAAGGACCTACCACTCCACAAGGGGTAGTCAACCCTCCACAACCTTTTAATCCATTTCCACAACTAGCCATCTTATATAACCTCTTCCCTTAGTAAGGAATTGTGGCCAATTAGTAGGAAATAGGTAACTTTGCCCAACTGTCATGAGCATACCAACTTATGATTCAAGGTGAACCTAGATATATTTCTTATTGAAATATCTACATGAATTCAATAGTATTCATTTCCAAACCCACAACTTCCAGTACAATATGCCTCTTAACTTACTTCCAACCAACTCAAAAGCCACCCAACTACCAACAAGCACCATTTTGATGATTTTGTGCCCTATTAGTGACCCTACACCATGGGTACCAAAGGAACCTCTAAGGTGTACTACTCAAAACCTACATGCAAGGGGTACTTATAGTTACAACATTGTTTATGATCTGGCCTAGGGTCTCATGGCCATGTCAAAACTTCAGGTCCTCTAGACCTATCTTTCTGAAAGGAAATATTTGTTGTCAACATTGAGGGAAATCAACCCTTTTGATTCCAAGATCGTCACCTTCAATTTGGATAACTTGGATCCCATAATCCCCTCTCTTGTTTGTTTCTAAATCCCTATCACAATCATAAATATTTCCATCCATCGATGCATCGTTTATGAGGGAGCATCTACTCTCATCATGTCTAAATATTTATAGAGGAAATTAGGCTCCCCTAAGCTTACCTAGTCTAACATCACCCTTCAGGCTTATGATGGTTATCCATCCCAACATGAATGGATTTACCAAAATGTCTCCATTGGAATAGCATGCAAAATTTTCCTAATAGACATTGAGGTCATAGATGCACCCTTAGAGTATGAAATACTCCTTGGATGTAGTTATACATTTTCTATGAAATTTTTCACATTATTAGTGTTTCACAAGATGACATTGCCTCACAATGGGAAGGTCATCATGATTGACCAAATCACACACTACAAACCATAACCAACATCTAACCTTGATGATATTCTTCCTCTCATAGGGGAAAGTCAATATTTTCTTTTCATACATTGAAATTGGCCCTAGGATATTCAAAGATTCCACATTATTTGGCACTTATCATAGTGAACCACCTCAGGTTCCACCAGTGTATTCAACTCAAGTTTATACACTAACGTCAATTCAGGTGGTACAATATACTACCCCATCTACGTTAAGATCATCGTCCATGTGTGACAAGCCACCTTCCACCATAGAGGCACCCAATCCTATCATTCACACCCCCTTCTTATTTCCACCATCTGGAGTTGTGAGACATTCAATGATGGCCGCACTATCCATACCAAGTATCACCTTGGGGATACCTATGTGGTACATTTTACCTCTAGCCCTTACATCAGACCTTAAATTGTTAGATCACATAGTTTTACACCCTATCGAATCCACCATAACTATGATGGAGATTAGAATTGACAAAGTGAATGAGTTAAAAAAAAAGGAAATAAGGGGGTAACAAACAAGACACTCCTCATTTCCATCAACCCTATGCTCTTTGTGATTCCCCAAGTCATGCCACAAATCTATTCTCTGTACTTCCAATATTAAATAACCTTCTTCACCCCCCTAGAGAAGTAACATTATTGTCCACCCCTCCTATTGTGGGTACTCCAATAGCCCCCTCGAAGGAACCTACCCAAGTGCACAAGACTTTGAACACAAACCACCATTGTGCCATATGCTCGACCTATGGCCATTACACACAACATTTTCCATATCTAGCTCATTTGCAGACCACATTGGTCGTACTTCATCAGAAAACTATTTTGGTTGGACCTAATATCCCTCTTCAACTGATACTATAGCCTCCAATGGTTAGCAAACCCCGGTCCACCACTATTTATTATGTATCCTTGTTAGTGGGATCACAAAACAGTCATCCTTGCAATATTTGTGGGAATTTCAACCATTACACCTATCTATGTTCTAAAATAATCGATTAAAGGATCTATTGCATGGTCAAGATCAAGTGGCTTTGTGAGTCAGTCCCCCAAACATGAACACCAAACATCACAACCTCCACCGATATCATGCCTCTCTCACCACACCAGGAGAGGATACCACCTCCTACCCCAGCCAACTCTCAAGAGTGTCCTCTGCAAGATATCCCCCTGCCTCTCTATGCCAATGATACACATGAATATGTACACATCTGTCACATCTTGCATGATACCAGATATATAAAAAATGCAGAATAAAAATAAGATGCTAGAAATGGCAGAATAACAGTAAAATATCCAGCATAATCTTCACAATAACACAAAAATGATATAAGAATAGCAATAGAAATAGCACTTTGATTCAGAAAGCAATGTTCACAGGCCTCTTCGAGGGGGAAACCTCCAATCGAGTAGCGCTCTGTTACAATAATATTCAAGCTAGGGTTTTCATACCCTCGACCCTTATTTATACTAAATATGTCTATTAAGAGAAACATCTAGAGGAAGATCCTTCTAGAAGTGGAAGCTTCTATTAGGTCTTCTTACATCCGCCATATTCTATTTTATTGAAAGGCCTTATTAATATTGACCTTTATTACATCTGAATACATTGATCTACCTATGTGCGGGTTAGGAACTTAACATGTCCTCCCCCTTAAAAACAACCTTGTCCTCAAGGCTTGAGATGTGGAAACTGCTGCAGAATGGTAGCTGGTTCCCAAGTGGCATCTGCTAGAGTCATATCTTTCCTCTGTACTAGCACTTCTTTGATGGTTCTCTGATACAAGCGATGCTCACACTAGTCTAAAACTTCTTCTGGTTGTACCCAAATAAATCCTTCTTCAGCTAACTCTGGAAGGTTGGTTTGAATTTGACACCTAGTTCCAATCACCTTCTTCAAGCATGAAACGTGAAAAACAAGATGTAGCTTCGACTAACTAGGCAGAGCTAACTGATATGCGACTTGTCCCACACACTTGAGAACTGTGTAAGGGCCATAAAATTTGGGTACTAGCTTCTGACAATGCTCGGCCTTGAGAGAAGTTTTCTTATATGGTTGCAGTCTCAGAAACACCTGATCCCCTTCTACAAATTGACGTTCAGAGCGACCTTGATCTGCTTGCTGCTTCATTCTATTATGTGCCATGACCAAGTTCTCTTTAAGGGTACAAAGGATATCCTCTCATACTGTAAGTGTTTGGTCAACCACCTGGACCTTCGAGGTACTCAGTAAGTATGAGAGAACTGAAGGTGGCTTCTGTCCATATACCGCTTCAAAAGGATTCATGCGAGTGGTTGTATGGTATGTAGTGTTGTACCACCATTCGGCGAGGGGTAACCATTGAGCCCACTGGTGTTGTTTTTTAGAGGCCAAGCACCTCAGATATGTTTCCAAACACTTGTTGACAACTTCCATTTGACCATCCGTTTGGGGATGATAAGCTGAGATGAGATGCAATTGTGTGCCTTGTAGCTTAAACAGTTCTTGCCAAAAATTGCTTGTGAAAGTTGGGTCTCGATCAGAAACAATAGAGTGTGGCATGCCATGAATCTTGAAGACATGGTCAATGAAAACTTGAGCCACCGTGGATGCAGTAAATGGGTGGTGAAGAGCGCAAAAATGAGCATTCTTGGAAAGGCGATCTACCACCACCATTATGACTGATTTATTCCCTGATTTTGGTAACCCTGTAATAAAGTCCATAGAGATATCCTTCCAAATAGCAGGGGGAATCGGAAGTGGTTGGAGGGTGCCTGGAGATTTGACTGTTTCTCCCTTGTTGTGTTGACACACCTCACATTCAGCGAAAAACTTATGGATGTCTTGTTTCATACCATTCCAGAAAAAAGAACGTTTGACTCGGTCATATGTTTTGGTGAACCCTGAGTGCCCCGCTGTGGGTGTAGCATGAAGCTCAGAAAGCACCGTGGATTTGAGCTTGGAATGTTTACTTAAATACAAGCGGCCTTTGTATCGAAGCTCATCCTAGAGACAGGAGTACCCTAGGGGAGTCGGAGCCTTGTTCTGTAGTTGCTGGATCAGATGCAAACTTTTGGGATCTTGAAGCCATTCCTGGCGCTTAGCTTGGAGCCAATCAGGTACAATGAAGGAAAGAGAAAAAAGGGATCCTTTGTCTTCATATTTCCGGGACAGTGCATCCACCACAACATTGTATTTTCCCTTCTTGTAAATGATCTCATAATCATATCCAAAGAGCTTAGTTACCCATTTTTGTTGTTCCTAGGAGGAAATGCGTTGTTCCAGAAAGTACTTGAGGCTTTGATGGTCAGTCTTAATTTGGAAGCGTTGCCCCAAGAGATAAGGATGCCACAACTCAACGGCATGCAGAATCACCAACATTTGTTTTTCATAAATGGGTTTGCCCAGATTCCTTTCAGACAATTGCTTTCTAGTGAAGGCCAATGGTCGACCCTCTTTCACAAGGAAAACACCGATTCCTTTCCCTAAGGCATCACATTCCAACACAAAGGTCTTTGTGAAGTTAAGAAGGGCCAGAACCAGAGTGGTGCACATGGCCGTCTTCAAGGTTTGAAAAGCTTGAGCAGCTGCTGGAGTCCAAGTGAAAGAGTTCTTTTTGAGGAGAGCCGTGAGAGGTGTTGCAATATTTCTGTAGTTCTTAAGGAACTTACGATAATACCCTGTGAGGCCCAAAAATCCACGTAAGCTTTTGAGAGTCTTTGGGTGTGGCTAGTCTTGCATAGATTCAATCTTTTTCGGGTGCACCCTGACACCATCCTTTCCCACCAGATGACCCAATTATTCTACTTCTGAGGCACCAAAAGCACATTTGGACTGTTTCAGGAAAAGTTGGTGCTGAGAGAGTAGGAAAAGAACTTGATCCACATGAGTAAGATGGTCTGTCCAGGTTTTTCTATAGATATGGATATCATCAAAGAAAACTAAGATAAAATGAAGAAGAAAAGGGCGGAATACATGGTTCATGAGGCTCTGGAAGGTGGAGGGGGCGTTACACAAACCAAAGGGCATGACTAAAAACTCATAGTAGCCCTCATGAGTGTGAAAGGCGGTCTTGGGAATGTCGGCCCCTTTCATACATATCTGGTGATAGCCCGAGCGAAGATCAAGTTTGGTAAATAATTGGGCGCCACTCAATTCATCCAGGAGGTCATCAATGACAGGAATGGGAAATTTGTCTTTGATGGTTAGTTTGTTGAGAGCACGGAAGTCAAGACACATTCTCCAAGAACCTTATTTATTTAGTACCATAACGATCAGAGAGGAGTAAGGGCTTGTACTAGGATGGATGACGCCGACAATAAGGAGTTCCTGGACCATTTTTTCAATTTCATTTTTTTGTGCAAAGGGGTGGAGATATGGACGTATATTGGGGGGAAGGCTTCCTGGGACAAGGGGAATGGAGTGATCATGAACACCACGGGAAGGAGGGAGTCCTTGGGGAGTGGAAAATACCATTTGATGTTTAGAAAGGAGGGCTTGGAGGTCTTGGGGCACTGGGGGTGTCTCTGTGGCTTGTATGGCGTGGAGTTGGGAAATGACACCAGAATGAACTTTTTTGAGCAGTTTCTCCATGCGATGAGAACTGATGACCTCAGGTGAACCAACAGTGATGTCTTGGAATTTATGTTGGTGGCCTCCTTGGTCGAATTGCAAGGTTAAGTTATGGAAATCCATGAGAATGGGACCCAAAGTCCTTAGCCAGTCTGCACCCAACACAATGTCGCAACCGCCCATGTCAATAGCAAACATATGGGATTTTAGTTGGTAGTTACCGATTTGGAGACGCACATTTTCACAGCGCCAGCCGCATTTCATAGAACCACCATTGGCAATCATGATTTGGAAATTGTTGACAGCATGAATGTAGCAATGGGTTTCTTGGGCAATGTGGCGATGAATAAAATTGTGGGTGCTGCCACTATCAACCAGAATGATGACCTTTCGGTGCTTGATGTAACTGATTAACTTGAGGGTTTGGCGGGCAGAGAAGTCAGTGAGAGCATTGAGGGAAATGATCAGTTCCACTTTGGGAGGGTCGAAGGGAGGGTTTATGTCAGTGATTTCTGGTGACTCTGGCACAAGGGGAGTGTCAACATCCTCTTCCGGAATATCC
The DNA here is from genome assembly GCA_009831015.1 of Picea engelmannii. NCBI lineage: Eukaryota > Viridiplantae > Streptophyta > Pinopsida > Pinales > Pinaceae > Picea > Picea engelmannii. Next base: position 1,261,129 of record ML785289.1, on the reverse strand, counting down.
TCAGAGATGGCCATAAAAATATTTTGTTCCTTACATTTGTGGCCTGGGAAATATTTGTCATCACAATTATAACAGAGGCCTTTGAGTTGGCATTCATCCATTTCATCCATGCTCCATTTTTGGATCTTTAATGGGGCGGAGGGAGCATTGGGGTTGACTGGTTTAGGGCGAGGGATAAAGGAAGGCTTACGGTTTTGAGAGGAAACAATTTGTTGTGCTTCTTTATCTTTTTTAGTAGCCTCCACCCAAGTTGTAGGTCGAGCCATGAGGACATGGGCCCGAATCTCCTCCTTAAGGCCACTGATAAAACACTCTCAAAAGAAAGCATCGGTCATGCCCTCTGTTCGAAAAGCCAGTCGCTCAAATGCAGCTATGAAGTCTTCAACTGTGCCTGATTGCTTCAATTTTGTCAAACGGCCCAAATGGTTGGTATCAGTGTTAAAGCATTCATAAAGCTCAGTCACAAATTGGGTCCAAGCAATATACCCTTGACGAGAAGTTTTTCTCCATTGCCACCATTGCCAACATTCTTGATCTAGATGGAGAACACCATACTAAAGTTTGGCCAAGTCATCTGTAATGTTGTAGAGAGAGAAATAATGTTCCATTTGGGTGACCCAACCAGTGGGGTCAGAGCCATCAAATTTGGTTACATCCACCTGCGGAAGGCGTATGTCCCGTTGAAAGTGATGGGGTTGAAAGGAATGGGAAGAAGTTTCACCTTCAGTCTTTGTATGTGCCTCAGGAAAAGAGTCATCGGTAGGGATCTTGAGTTTGGTGTAGAGTGATGAAAATATAGATTCAAGCTGGATGGTCAGTTCGTGTTTGACTTCCACCATTGCGGACTACACGGCTGCATTTACGGATGCATTTATGGATGCATTTATGGTGGTATTGATGGATGCATCACAGGAGGCAATAGTAGCATTGAGTTGTTGCACTTCTTGTTGGGTCTCGAGGAAACCCGATTGCAAGGTGTTGAAGCGAGACTCTAGTTCTTGGCTATAGGTATGGGCCATGAGGATGGGTGAACTGAAAAGGGAGTAGGCTGGGTCAGAAATTTTTGCAGAAAAATGATATGGATGAATGTGATAAGGGAGAAGAGATGAATCTAATGGAATAGGTCTCAAATAATGGTGAAAAAATTTCCAGACTTTTTATTTTTTTATTTTTATTTTTTTACAGCTACGGGGTTATACTTTGGTCTGAAGAATGCTATAGTGATGAAATCCCCAAATTCGTAACCAAAAAGAAATGTGTATTTACTTGGAAACCCAAACATAGATGTGCGGCAATAGATCTCGCCGATTTAATTTGTTTATGTTTATGTTTATGTTCCCAAAGGGTTAGGTATTCAAGGGTTCTACAGACAAGGGTTTGCCCTGTGCTATCGCTCTCTGATATACATGCGGGGTCCAACAGTAGTACTCATCCCAATATCTCAGGGCACTAACTAAGGAGGATAGACTGTACCCTTAGCCGTACTACCCGACTACCCAGGTACTAGAGAGTATCTTCCCGAGTGTTGTTCTCGGTGACACTATAGCAGTTTGGAAGCCGATAGGTTTATCTAAAGAGGGCTTTAGGAAATCTAGGCCGGTCTGTACACAGGTGTTGTCTGATGTGCTACCACTCGAAGGGGTACCAACAGGGGTTACAAGGGTGGCCAACAAATGTGCGCTTAAGAACCACTTGTATTTCCTACGTGTATGGATCCCTCAACCGCATGTTTATGCGCGTAATGACATATCTCTGTGGATTAAAGACGCTGGAATATGTATCTACCCTAAAAAAAAAATACCCACAATTTCTGCTAAGGAAAGTGCTCTGAGACCACTTGCAAGATACCAAATATATAAAATAGGCAGAACATAAATAAAATGCTAGAAATGGTAGAATAATAGTAAAATATCCAGCATAATCTTCACAATAACACATAAATGATATAAGAATAGCAATAGAAATAGTACTTTGATTCAAAAAGCAATGTTCACAGGCCTCTTCGAGGGGGCAACCTCCAATCGAGCAACGCTCTGTTACAATAATCTTCAAGCTAGGGTTTTCATACCCTCGACCCTTATTTATACTAAATATGTTTATTAAGAGAAAGATCTAGAGGAAGATCCTTCTAGAAGTGGAAGCTTCTATTAGGTCTTCTTACATCCACCTTATTCTATTTTATTGAAAGGCCTTATTAATATTGACCTTTATTACATCCGAATACATTGATCTACCTATGTGTGGGTTAGGGCCTTAACACATCTCCACATTTGTTGGACCTATATCCCATAACAACCATTTATTTCCATAAGTATTAACACCTAGTCACCACTATAGTCAAGAAAGCTTGCAGACATCCCATGGATACAGACTCACTATGTTTTCACTATCTAAACATTGGTAGGCCTCTTAATACCTAGTAGCATGTTGCATGCATGTGACATTCCTGGTAATGTGAATTTCATAACATTAACTCATGCCTCTTATAATTCTATCACCTCCCCTTCCCACATCTTTCATTTATATAAGGACATTCTAGAGGCGATGACAACATCTAATTTCCGATAGAAACAAATACCCCTTCATCCTTCCAAATCCATGGCCATCAAAGCCAAGATTGATAAGCTTCAAAATTATGGCTTTATGTACCCCATTGCATATACGACATGGGTCTCCAACCCTATGCCTATGAACAAAAAGTAGGGTAACATTCATGTTTGTATTTATTTTTATGATTTGAACCAAGATTGTCCCAAGGACAACTTCCCGACCCCATTCCTTGACCAAGATATCGACAAATATGTTCAGCATGAGGTCCTTTATTTTATGGATGGATTCTCAAGGTATAACTAGATCCAAATCTACCATGAATATCAATATAAAACTTCTCTCACCACACGTTGGGGAAATTTCACCTATCACATTATTCCTTTTAGGCTAAAAAACACTAGAGCCACCTTCTATCACACCATGAATTACATATTTCATTACCTCTTACCATGATCTCATGGTATCTAAATTTGAGGGAAAACATGTGTGTAATGATATCAAGAAACTTGTGGGCTCTAGAAGATGAAAATCAACTCATGCAGTTATAAATGAGTTGTCCTTTTAGGCCCCACCCCTTTATATATGGCCCATTCACAAAATTATTGAGGTCCATGTAGGAGATCAAAAGCTTTATTTCCCATTATATTCACACTATTGGAATCTTGACATTTCCACCTCTGACGACATATGTCAATTCATTTCCACCAAAACCCTCTTACTGGAGCCCTTTTTTCCAGCCAAAGTTCAACATAATATAGGTATGTGAGCTCACTAGCTTCATTTTTTTGCATTGTTTGTTCCATTGGATTTCTTATCACAAGGACTTTCACATCAAGTATTTGATTTTATGTGTTTATATTCTTATCGGGATGCCACTTTTTCTCCTCATTGCATGCACATTTGATTCTTAGGTACTCCCTCAGTGTATATAATAATTCCCAATGTCCCCCCCTTGAATGTTTATTTAAAATTAATTTTTAGGCTCAGCAAGAAACTTTTCCCAGTTCCACATGCATTCAATTATTTATATCCTATAGCACTCCACCCTTATGGGTTGCCTTGGTTTTATCACTAGATCGCATTATTGGCATCCATGCTACTCTTTCCCAAGATTTTGAATTCTTACAGTCTGCATCTCAAAGAATAATTATTAACACTCTTTCTCATCATAATGTTTCCCCATACCCTTAGACTCCCATTAGTTCACAATTTTTATGGTTGGTTATGCTCAATGTTTCACCACATTTTCATTGTCCTCTCATCTCCTCCATGATCAAGTAGATTATTTGCATTCAAAATCTTCATTTATTTACCCTCCAAGGAGACCCACCTTCGGGATCTTATATGTGTTCGCTTTCACAACTATAGCCACACATGGAAAACCAACTTGGTCGCATGTTCTAGGAACCCATATCCTAGTCTATAACATATCCAAATTCTTTTATTGATTAATAATTGAAAATCTACTAAAAAATAAAAAACAAGGGGAACATCAACACTCATACCATCTCTTTCGATGAGATCTCTTTCAAACTAGGTGGTAGTCCTTGTCATGGTTGGTCAAAACATTTTCACTGAGTCGCCAGTGCTTGCAGTGATTCTAGTTTCCTACATTGCCTCTTATATCATAGTATCATTCACTATGATTCCTAGAGTTTCCTTCATTGATTATCTATCCATTGTGTCCACCTATCTTGAATTCTAGTTTGACATACACTTAACATGTTTGATTGTCCTCTTGACATTAGATCATCTTATGTCCAGTTGGTTTTTTAACTACCACCATTGTCAATTGTCATGTATGCTTCGACCAAGGGAAGTCTTGTGTCTTTTCCTAATTGGATACCTCATCCATCATTATCAAAGTCCTCCCCCATTACAATTTGGTATCTAGTCCATCCTCAGTTTATTTTAAGGGGCCTTTCATTCCTTGCTTTCACTTGTTCATTCCCATCGACACCAACCGATGTTTTCAAGGAATGTTGTTGTATATTTTTTCCCATTCCCATTACTTATGGTGAACCTCAGACTAGAAAAGGAGAGTCATAATTTCTCTCTTCTTTAGTTGGATCTCCTAATGATTGATGTTAGATCATTATCACTTCAGGGTGGGTCGTACATTGCAATAGTTGCATATTTCAGTTCTATTTGAAGACCCCTCAACTTGCATGGATATCAAGGCATTCAAGTGTGAGCACTTTTCACATTGCTTCCCACAGGTTCTAGGCCCCCCTCTTGCATGAGTCGTTCTCTATTGTTACCAATTCCCTAGGGTGATGCATATTTCTACATCACAGATTCTCCAATTACGACATTATTCACTATATAGATGGGTCAAAATGTTCAAACATGGGCCCAAAGCACACATATCTACTACTCTAATGTATTTTTATAATTTCATGAGCATGGTAAGTCCCACCTCAATTGTATAAATATATCATTTCCATAGGTATTATTGGATTTTTGAGGTGGTTTTTAGCACTACTCCATTTGAAGTCCTTTCTTCTTGGTCAAAACTCTCTCTCTCTAAAAAATATTTACAAGTTACAAGCATGTGGGATAGAAAATGATAATGTATTTTGGATATATGGTAGCTCCTAACCTCACACATCAAGGGGCAACTGTTATCACTTAAATTTCTCTCACAAGAGACATTCAAGTGATTGTCTAAATACATCATAAGTTGGAAATAACATAGCATAATAAGGCTACCTCATGGCTACTTTACATCACCTCAAAGGAGAAAGAAAAAACATTACAAGGTGGATTTTCATACACTTGTGTGGCCTTCCTTTACTAATACTTACACAACTTGTGTGGCCTTGATCCAGGTGGATATTGGTGGCCACCCACATATTCCTCTTGGACCCCCACCATTACTTCTTTCAGTTTTTAAGTATTCGTTTTTAACTTTCGGAGCCATTTTGAGGCCCTAAACGACGTTTTTTGAGAAAACAGGGTATTCCTCACAGGGTATTCGTTCCATGTTGCTCACCCAAAAGTTGTATTCCTTGGATAGATATTTCTAACAAGGTATGGAACGTGTCAAATGAAGATCGTATGCCAAAGTTACGTCCTGGGGAAGTTGATGTACCAATTTACCCAAATGAGGCCCATAGTCTTGGTGTTTCATCTCCTAGGGTTAGGTCTTTGGATGTTTAGGGTTTTCCATTGTTTCTCAATAATAATATGTTTCTCAATAATAATAGGCTTTTGAGCTTCATTGTAACATAGTTCAGAGGCCAGTAGCTGCCACATCTCTTCTCAGAGATAAGCTACCAACGCCCTAGCTAGTTTATTTCCATTCTATCTGTAAGCATATTTCAGTCATTTGTTATTAATGAAATGAAATCTTATTTCCATTGCATCTCTGCATTTATGTGTATTTCTGTATTTCATTGTGTTCCTACATCAATCTGGATCTGTGGTATCAGAGCGGTTTGCTCATTCTCGATCCTTCTTTGCATGTCCCCAACGAGGTCGGGGTATAAGGAGTTGGGGATCGATCTGGTTGAACCTTTGCAAGATCAGCCTCACAAACCCCGATGACTGCCCATGGGGGAAGAAAAGAAATATGAGGGAGTAGGAAATCCTATCAAAATGTTTCTCGAGGAGGCCCTTGAGAAACAAAGGAACGCGATGATGGACAACTTTTCTCGGATCCTTCAAAGGATTCCCACTAGCGGCACATCTACATCCAACAGCCACTCTAGAGGCGCCACTCCTTTTAAGGTACAAGTAAACTTTGACATTCCCATATTTGAGGGCCAAATAGATGCAGATGTCATAGATAGATGGTTGAATATGTTAGAAGGATATTTCTCGGTTCATGAATTTTCCAACCGAGAAAGGATTATTTTTGCACTCCTCAAAGATGCCCCCCATGTCAAGGACTGACTGCACCCACTTGGAATTCTTTACGATACGCCATCAAGGAACAATATTGTCCTGTGGGGAGATATGAGGACAAATACATACAATGGACTACGCTACGGCAACAAAGGGACCAAGATGTGCATGAGATGACAAATCTATTTCATACCCTACGTCAAAAGTTGGGTATCAAAGATTCAGAGAAACATTTGGTGTTAATGTACCGCAATTGTCTGCACATATACATTTAGGAGGAAATGGAGTTCCTCGACATATCCTTGCTTGGTTCGGCATACCGATATGCTACCAAGATTGAGAAGAAGTTCAAATAGAAGAAGCAAGACTTTGGGTCTGTGAACCAGAAGTAAGGGAAAGGTACCCCCAAAACACAGAACAAAGGACCAAGCCAAGGTGGGGTGGCCCAGGACAACCCTCCAAAGCCACACACAAAGAACAACACCATGAAGCCAAAAAAGGACACGGGGAAGTGGTGTGAGTTCCATAAGAACTCCACCCACAACACAAGTGAGTGCCGAGCCAAGCAGTCACTGGTAGCCGAGTTGAAGGCTTTTGAATCAAATGCATGCTCTCACTCTAAACCAAAACCCAACAAGGGGAATGACAGGGGGAAGCATATTATCGATGCAGATCCCAACGCCACTGTTGCTACCATGAAGATCCAGAAGGAGGAACCAGAAGACCCATAAGAGGTAGAGCATCTCTTCCATTCCAAGATGTGGGTAAAGGGTTCCCCGTTGCAGTTCATTATCGACAGCAAGAGACAAAAGAACCTCATCTCAGTAGAGGTCATGAAGTGGCTGGGATTTCCGACCACAACACACCCACAAAAATACACCATAGGGTGGTTTCACCAAGGAAGAGACTTCCGCGTCAGACAACAATGCCACCTTCCCTACAACATCAAGCCCTTCACAGATGAGCTATTATGTGACATTACTCCTCTTGATGTTTCTGATGTATTATTAGGCCAACCGTACTTGTGGAAGTGACATGTTGTGTATGAGTCCAGGCCTCGTGTTGTTATTATCACTTTGGGCAATAAGTTGTACAGGATACCGGAGATAGCACCACCTACCACCATCTCTTTGGTTACTACAAAACAATGCAATAATCTCATTTCCAAAACCAGGAAATTTGTTTTCCTGATGATCTTCCCTCAGGGAAAGAATAAGATTGTGGCCATGACCTTCAGACATGGCCCTGTTGCATGACTACAACATATGGATAAGGTTGTGGAAGATTACAAGGAAATCTTCACCTCCCCCGTAGGGGTGCCTCTACATTTCCAGGTCAAGCACCCCATCGATCTGACCCCAGGTGCACCACTACCCAATGGACCAATCTATCGATGCTCTATTCTGGAGAATGACAAAATCAAGAGGAAGATTTAGGAGTTGTTGCAGAAAGGTCACATCCGGTCGAGTTCGTCACCCTCTGGGAGCCCGATCGTGTTGGTGCAGAAGAAGGATGGGACTTGGAGACTCTGCATTGACTATTGGGCACTGAACAAGATCATTGTCCAGAATAGGTACCCGATCCCATAGATTGATGACCTTCTGGACCAACTCAAGGGGGTGACATATTTCAGCAAAATCAACTTGAAGTCTGGGTATCACCAGGTACCAATCGAACCCTCTGATGTGTGGAAGACTACCTTCAAATCCAAGGAGGGCCTTTTTGAATGGTTGGTCATGCCTTTCGGGTTAACGAATGCCCTTGTAACCTTCATGAGGCTAATGGATGACATACTACGGCCATTCACCAACTCATTTGCAGTGGTTTACTTGGATGACATTCTGATCTTCAACCAGACTTGGGAAGAGCACCTCCACCACATCCGACAGGTCCTCCAAACACTGCGACAACACAATTTGTGTTCCAATTTGGAGAAATGCACTTTTGGCATGACCCAGGTTGAGTATCTGGGATACATTATTGATGAGAAGGGGTGCATGTGGATCCAACAAATATCCAAGTCGTTTGGGATTGGCCAGCCCTAACCACCCTAACAGAGATCCACAAATTTGTAGGTCTTGCCAATTTCTACCGTAGGTTCGTGTTGGGATTCTCTCATATCACTTGGTCCTTGAGTCAAGTCACCAAGGGAGGAGTGAAAGAAAAATTCTTTTGGTCTGAATCTCAACAGAAGGCGTTTGGGGAGTTGAAGAATCACCTCTTCTCTGCACCAGTGCTCACATTACCAGACTTGCAACAATCATTTCAGATCGAGATAGATGCCTCTGACTATGCTATTGGGGCAGTCCTTACTCAACATGGGAATCCAGTGGCATATCACAGTGAGACACTTTTCGACACAGTCCGAAAGTATCCCACTTATGACAAAGAGATGTATTCCATTGTGCAGGATTTTTGGAAATGGAAGAATTACATTTTGGGAAAGGAAACTGTCATCCACACAGAACATCGACCCTTGCAGTTCATACAGACATAAGGGAAGTTGCAGAACGATCGCCAACAGAAGTGGTCCACATACCTACAACAATTTCATTTGGAAATTAAGTACAAGAAAGGAAGCACCAATAATTTTGTAGATTGCCTCAGCCGACCACCCATCCTGGCACTAACGACTGTGATCAACCCTTGTGGGCATGATACTTTCGATTGGCCACTTCTCTACACAAGTGATCTAGAATTCGGACACACATACAATACGCTCTTGGAGGGTAAGCAAGTTCAAAATTTTCACCTCCAGGATGCCCTGCTTTGTCACTTGGCGCACCTTTGTGTTCCTTCAAGCGAGAGTGCCAAGATGATTTGGGAGGTGCACTACAGTCGTTTCGTTGGGCATTTCGAGATCGAGAAAACCGTGGCAGTACTGCACAAGTATTTCTATTGGCCGAACCTTCGATAGGATGTCGGGAAGTACATCAAGTCCTGCACTGCTTGTGCCATTGCCAAACCGACCATTAAGAAACAAGACCTCTATACTCTGCTTCCTACCCCCAGTAGACCTTGGGAATCCATCTCTATGGATTACATGTTGGGCCTTCCTTCTACTAAGCATGGCAATGACTATGTTTTTTTGGTCATCGACAGATTCTCGAAGATGTCCATTATGATGGCCTGGAAGAAGAATATCACAGTAGAAGCCACTACTAAAATCTTCTTTGATCGAGTGTGGGTACACTTTGGGATCCCACAGTCTATCATCTCAGATCAAGACAGTAGGTTCCTCAGTACATTGTGGTCCAGCCTCTGGTCATTGTTGGACACCAAGCTCACCAAGTCCACAACTTTCCATCCGCAAACTGATGGCCAGATAGAGGCTGTCAACCGGATGATCGTACACATTATGCGCATGTACAACTCAAAGAATCCATGCACATGGGATGAGAGCCTCCCCTATGTACAACACAACTACAATCAGGCTCTCCATAGCTCAACCATCCACAACCCCTTTTAGGTGGGCTTGGGATTCCAGCCACTATGTCCCATTAATGTAGCCATGCCATTTGTGGCTAATTAGGAAGATTCAACTCATGTCCAGTCTGAGGCTGACAAGGAAAACAACTTCATTGAGTGCATTCAACATATCCACCAATAGGTTCATGACATCTTGAATAGAGCTAATGCTAAGTAAAAGCAGCGACATGATCAACATCAGGTGAAACACAACTTCCAGGTGGGTGACAAATTGTGGCTACATTTGCAAAAGGAGCGCCTCGTTGTACCCCACCGCAAGCTTCTCCCACTCCAATATGGGTCTTACACCATCACTAAGGCTCTAGGGGAGAATGTCTTTGAACTAAACATTCCATCATTCCTTGGTCTGCACCCAATGTTCAATGTGGACCGCCTTTGGCCCTACTTTCCACCTCTACTAGACACATCCGACATGGCAGAACAACTCACGCCAACAGAGTTAAATCCAGACTGCATGGAACAAGCCACAACTGATCAGATCATGGATACATAGATCAAGCACACCGAACAACAAAGGATACCTCTATATTGGGTTGTCAAAGCAGGCTAACTCCTTCACCAAAGCAAGTGGTTCAACAGGGACCAAGTTCAACGGAAGTTTCCTCATCTCATGGAGGAACTCAACGCAATGGGGGCCATTGCTTCATAAGGGGGGAGGAATGATATAGGTGGATATTGGTGGCCACCCACATATTCCACTTGGACCCCCACCATTTCTTCTTCCAGTTTTTCAGTTTCCGCACATTTTACTATTTTTAGCAGTTTTTCGGGTCCTGGACTTCTGGAATTGTTTTGAGGCCCTAAATGATGTTTTTTGAGAAAATGGGGTGCAACATGGTATGAATTTTAATGTTTCTCACCCAAAAGTTGTATTCCTCAGATAGATCTATCTAACTAGGTATGGAACACGTCAAACGAAAATCGTATGCCAAAGTTACGTCCCCGGGAAGTTGATGTACCAATTTACCCAAATGGGGCCCATAGTCTTGGCATTTCATCTCTTAGGGTTAGGTATTTGGATGTTTAGGGTTTTTCATTGTTTCTCAATAATAATAGGCCTTCAAGCCTCATTGTAACATAGTTCAGAGGCCATTAGTTGCCACATCTCTTCTCAAAGATAAGCTACCAATGCCCTAGCTAGTTTATTTCCATTCTGTCTGTAAGCATATTTCAGTCATTTGTTATTAATGAAATGAAGTGTTATTTCCATTGCATCTCTGCGTTTATGTTTATTTCTATATTTCATTGTGTTCCTACATAAATCCAGATCAGGCCTTCCTTCACTAATACTTATGCAACTTGTGTGACTTTTCCTTCAAAATCCATGCAAATTTTCTCACACATGTGATTGTGACTCATTCAACGTAGTTAAGAATGAAGGCCTAGCTCATGCACCTCTAGGTTGATGTATATGTGAAATTTGAGATCCGGTCCCATTTATGGAGTACTGTGGCCTCCATAAGTCGATTTCAATCATTGGGATCTCCATTTTGAATTAAGAATTTAAGGAGCTCAAAATTTATCTATAAATGAAAGCCATGGGGAAAAATTTGAAAGAAGAGAAGAATTGCAAGGTTATGTTGTAGGAATTAGATTGAAGATCAACTATATTTCACTCTCACCTCTATTTCTCATCACTCTCATGCTTGTTTGATTTTGTTCCTCAAAGAAAGAAGAATTCTTCATTCACATTATCAGAGAGGGATTTCAAAAAAAAAAAGGACCCTTCCCAAGGAGAGTGTTGGAGCTCATTCATGTCCAACCATTCTCCCTAGGTATTTTAGGCATGTTAATTCCTTTCCATTGGACTTATGTATGATTATTGTTGCTTTCCTCCATCTTTTTGTTTGAATGGAATACTTGTAGTTTAGTTTGTAGTTTAAATTTGTGCTCACTTATGTGCTTTATTTTTGTTGTAGTAATACTCTTGTTTTTGTCCCACAACTAACCAATTTATGTTGTTTAGCTTACTTCCTATCTTAAAAAAGGATATTTTTCTCATGCATGCAACAAAATCTCCAACACAACCGCCACTGTCAATGTTCCCTATGTAGATAGAGGACATTGATTTTGAGTTTCAATAGTTCATATTTTATAGCATGAAGGAAAATGTAGTGATGCATTTCATCAACCCATCCAATTAGATATAACCATCAAACATATTCATATCAACTTTAAGGAGGTGAGGCATCATATTGTGTTAACGATCAGAAAATGAGATGTGGTTAGTGGGATCTTCACCCTCAAGGTGCTTACCCTTATGGGAGCCTTCACCAAAGGATTAAATGTCATCCTTCTTAGATTTACTTGTTAAGAACCAAACACTTAAATACAAAATAACACAATAGTACCAAAGATATCTAAATACAATCACCACACAAGAGATATGGAACAATATAGAAAAACACCACTTTATTATATCAAACCCTTGGGTAGGGAAACACCATACAATGGATCATATTATGGAAGAGATCCTCCCCTGTTCACTTGCTTCTTCAAGGGGGCATCCTCCTATTGAGCTATCGCTCCACATACAATAATTCTTCTTCACATCCCATTACATTACTTGAATCCCTTTATATAGTGCTACCAACCACCTAAGAACATTCTAGAGGAGGAATTTTCTAGAAGCAGAACCTTCTAGGAAGTCCTCTTACATTTATTATATCTATACTAAGATATTTAACTATCATAGTGGGTCTTATTTAGTAATATAGTGGACCTAGTCCACCTTACATTAAATAGCCTCCACTACCTCTCTAGTTACCTAAAATTCCATCCCCATTATGAAAGAATTATCCTAAATGCTTATTATGAATATGTACAACCATATACCCAGGTCCCATGGATAAGTGTGGACCATAGGGTTGAAGTATACTAGAGAACTAAGGTCCCATGTAGAAATGAAAGCCACCATGCTGAAGTAGTCCAACCGCAATTGTAACTTGGGGTCCCATGTCCAATTTCTCATGTGAACTCCATGTGGAAGACATCGAAACCCATTAACCAACTGAAATTGATGCTCCAAAGATTGACACATGTTATGTGGATCCGAATAACAATATCCAACCGCATAGTGGGAAAGGGTCGTAGTTGAATCGGGAAGGAATAATACCACTGTAGAATATGCAGGTTCGACACTTGTAGTCATAATTGGCTCTTTATTTGTCACAATGATGTTCTCTACAGAACGTGGAGTAGAGTCATCAAATAAGATATTAAAGTGGTTTTCATCCCATAAATGACAACTATCCATATACCAATCATCATAACCATCCTCATAATCATACCAAGCATATCTTTCTTGATTATTTTGTCCGTGGATGATTTTAGGGGCTAAATTTCGCTCATGGGCTAATTTTCCATGGTTTTTCCAAAAATGAGATTCGCTATTTTAAAAATGATTCACCCAAATTCTATAGGATAAAATTATTTTACCTTAAAAATCGCCAAAATTTTATAAAAACTATATAAAATCCTTATAAAATTGAATATTTTTACAAAAATATCGCCAAACATTTATAGTTGGCATATGAAGGATTAGTAAGATTTGCCAAGGTTTCTGCATTTTAAAACAAATTTCCATCCTTAAAGTCATCCCTGATTTTGTCAAGATGTAAGTGTCAATGATCTCCCTATTATATCTCTCTTGGATATCCTACATTGCAAGAGTAAAGTACTGATAATCACAATCACACTCGAAATCATGCCAAGCAAGTTCTTCTCGAGCATATTCTGTTAGAATGGCGGGACAAATATGAAGGTGTTCCTTTATTATATCACCGAGAGATTTTAGGGACATTGGAAATTTTGTAGAGGTTGGAGTGAATTGCATATCCATCGAAAAAACCTCATGTAATATGTGAGAAGAAAGTGTTGAAAATACTCTATCCAATGGAACTAATATGGTAGCAATCTAAGCACCCTGTGAAACGTTATGAACTCTGCAGTCCCGTCGTTGTCATGAAGACCCTAGAAAATGGCCAATTTTAAATTGGTTATATCTTCACTACTAGAGCTCCGATTTGGGTTATTATTTTTTTGAAATTAATTATTTTTTAAAGAGGAACTCAGATTGTAATTTTTTTTGGAAAATTCGGCCCCAGCTGCTACAGAAATTTGAAAAATTGTGCAATCCTCTGTAGAAAAACTCTGAAAAATAACAGATTTTAAAATGCCGATAACTTTACTTCCCGGACTCCATTTCGGACGATTTGTTTTTAAAATTGGGTATTTTTATGAGGGAACTCTGATATACAACCATTTTCTACAAATGTTTCATAGAAATATACATAAATCTTTTGGAATGTCTCGGCCCTCTTTTTCTTCTTCGAAATATTTTGCAAAATAGAAAAAACAATTGCCCACAATTCGTGCCAAGGAAAGTGCTCTGATACCAATTGTTAAGTACCAAATACTGAGTACAAAAATATCACAATAGATCCACAAAGCAATATAAAATAAATCACACTTTATTATAAGAAAACCCTTGAGGTAGGGAAACACCATACAATGGATCCTATTATGTAAGGGATCCTCTCTTGTTCACTTACCTCTTCGAGGGGGCATCCTCCTATTGATTTACACACTCCAAACACAATACTTAAATTCACATCCCATTACATTACTTCAACTCCTTTATATAGTTCTACCAACCACCTAATAACATTCTAGAGGAGGAATCTTCTAGAAGCAAAACCTTCTAAGAAGTCCTCTTACATTTATTATATCTATACTAAGATATCTAACTTCCATAATGGGCCTTATTTAATAATATAGTGGACCTAGTCCACCTTACATTGAATGGCCTCCACTACCTTTCTAACTACCTAACACCCTTCATATTCAAAAATTGATCGAAACAAAGGCCGACTTGTGTAGTGAGGGATGAAATATTGATTTCCATTTTTCTCATTGACTAGGAGAGAGAGTAAATTGCTTTCTTTACTTCATCCATGGATGACATTGTATGGGTGTTTTTCATGGGACCATTGAGACCATTGAAGAGGTTATCCAAGAGCTATCCCAACACAATCAATGTCCATATACGAATTTATGGAGAGGGGTCACAAGTAATGGTATGATTGGGTCCACACAATAAATGTTTTATTACAGAGCGACATCAGAACACTCAACTTCATGCAAGGATTATTTTTATCGAGGTCTCCCACAATGTTGTTGGTGGGGCATAGACAATTTTTTTAAATATGGGGGGAACTATTACTCCCTTATGGGTATTACTATACCGATGAAATTCCCAAATTCTTGATATTTCAAATTGTGTAGGAATATTGTTACCTATGCTACAAAAGCTAGGGTTTGTAGGAAGAGGATAGGGTTTCCAGGGTCCTAAGAACAAATGAGTGTTAAGTGCTATAAATATCTAATATACTAGAGGGTTTCTCCAACAATAATACTTAGTCAAATCTTTCATTACACCAACTAAAGAGTATATACTATACCCTTAGTCATACTACTTGATTCCTCGGTACTTAAGAGTGATTTCCACGAGTGTTGTTCTCAATTTTCTATACAAACAAGATGATTGACATGATTATGTAATTCTAGTTTCAGGTGTGCCTACATGGATTTTGATATATCTGAAGGTATGTGGAAGACAATTCTATATATAGGTTTTGTTTGATGTGGTACTACTAGAAGGGGTACCAATGCAGGTTACAAGGGAGTTCAACTAGGTGATTCCTCTCATATTTTCTAAACATATTCTTCCTCAAATGCAGGTTTAGATGTTGAGCAATAGATCTCTATGCTATTTAAAGACTATGAAACATGTCTCTAGCCTTAAAATAAAATTTCTAAAATTGGAGTGCATGTTGGCATATGAAAGTTCTTTGATACCACTTGTAGTGTTCCTTGCTCAGAGTAAAATAGGCATAATATAGCTACATAAAGAAAATAAACAAATAAAGACAAAAATAAATAGAACTAAGAAAATAAATAAATAGAACCAAATTTGGAAAATAACAACAATAGGAAAACCTTTATTAATACTTAGAACTAGATGCAATGTTCACTTTCCTCTTGGAGGGGGCAACCTCTAGCATGAGAAAAACTCCAAATACAACAATATTCACTTCACAACTAATTACATGTCTTTTACTACAATACATATTTTCTAATCGAACAAAACCCTAACCACCTAGTTGACATCCATTAATGATTCCTTAACCATTAACTAGTGGACCTTCTTTAATGAGGCCACTTAAATTTATTGATTTTATGGTCTAGTACTTTGTGGGGTCTTCTTTAGTAAAGATGACCTTTAATACGTTAATTAATATTCTATTCCACTAACTAGGGGAGTTGGTTTGGGAGCCTAAAGAGTTGTAGGACGAGGATTGCATTGTGAAATTCTCCCCTTAATGTCAATATATCAACATGCAAGCACCGATTTCCCTACATGAGCATCAATATATTGGCATCTTAGTGTCATTTTGAGTGATTCCACATCAAAATTTCCACACTTGCATATGTGGATAAAATGATTCTCCACCCGGTATCTCCTTTCCTACAATGTGAATTAGCATCTTCACAAGCATTAGTTTAACAACCTTTGAGGTGTCATTAAAATAATGTTTTAGGGAAAAATCAATATCACATATAGAAATGTCAATACAATGATAAGTTTTATTGAGGATGTGTGACATGACATAAAATTTGAAGTAAATTAAAATATGACAATTTTCTTGAAAAATTCAATTTTAATATGTAAACTTCAAAACAACATCGTATAAATGTCATATTTTGACCC
>ML785289.1:1201260-1234883 GCA_009831015.1 Picea engelmannii | reverse complement strand
AGAGCATGATGTATAATATCCATCCATGGGTGTTGTATCTTCATTTTCATTTTCCTTCATGTCCAAATAACTTCATCAATCTTCTGGTCCAAAACCCATGACTAGGGTTGACATCAATGACAACAACCAATCTTCCAACAAACTTAACGTTAAAAAATGTCCTTTTTTATGTCTTTTAGTCTATTTGGTGTGAAAAAACAGTAAATTTGGCCAAATAGACGTCTTTTCAAATCCAATTTACTAGTGTGAAAAATCCAAGTTCACTTGGCGATCTTTTATATTTTTGGTAGCGAGTCGAAAAAGAGATTAACTAAGACTCATGACCTTTCAAATCCAATTTAACGAGCGTGAAAGGGATAAATCACTCTGCAATATTTTCAGTTTTTTAGACGAGTCGGAAAAGAGATTAACTAAGACTCATTTTTGGGACTCTGCGGGGAATAAGGCCGCATGTGCATGAGTGAGAAATGAGGCTCCTGATAAAGTCATGTATCAAGTTATAATGGACTCTCAGTCCTAAGGAAAAACTCAGCATGGGCACCAAATGACAAAGGAGATCTAACTAGGGCAACCATGTTTTGGTAAGTCGCTACCATTTATTAGTGACACTACTTATAATAGACGGAAGGTCCCATGTCATACCATTTATTAGTGACACTACTTATAATAGACGGAAGGTCCTGTGTCACAACAAATGGGTTCGTACCTAAGGCGTAAAAAATGGTAGTCGAAGGATAATGAAAAAATGCAAGATGGAGTGGATACCTATCCTATATGCTAGGTTATGAAAATACCTGCCCAAGGTGATGAATGACCAATCATGACAACGAAATCCGCAAGAAAACTGAGTCAAAACTACAAAATCCAGCTCGAAACCACTCTTGAATCAGTCCACTAGGTGAAAAAATAGCATGAAACTATATTAAGTGGGTGAAAATAGCTTATAAATAGTAATAAAATAAAAAATTACTGTAACATTTTGATTTTTACCCAAATAGTGCAATTTGGACCAAAAATACCTCCAAGATTCAAACGGTGACTGCGGGAGCGTCGGGAAATGAAATCACGAACCGTCTAGATCAGGTAAATCTACATCTCATCCTCTTCAAATTAAGTGGATTACATTATTTAATTAGGTTTCAATTTTTTATATTTTGAGGGTGTAAATTAGGAATTTTGGTGTACGCGGGCTACCTTTATTTAGGTCGCATATACGACTAAGTGTATACTTCTGTGTGAACCACAGGGTGCATATACTAAGCCCTAAACAAGACTGTATGAAAGGGAAGATGCGTATATGTATGAAAATGGCCAAAAGAAGGGTTCTAACTCAAAAATTGATTTGTCTTTTGAAGAATGGTCCTTGAATGGAGAGAGCGAGAGCATGAGGAGGTAGATGCAAATGTGGATCAACATTTAGTTGTTCAAGCAGCTCTAAAAAGATGTGGCTTGTATAAGTTTTGGGCTCTCAAAGGAATGAGGGCCCAAGTGAGGTTGTTGGATATGTTGGTGGGTTACTGGGATCCTAATAGCGAAAGCTTTATCCTCGATGGACAAACATTGAGGATCGAAGTAGCGGACATCTACTTCTTGACCGGTCTATCATTCCAAGGAGAGGTTGTAAACCTCAAGTCATGCGGAGTAGGGAGTGGGATGACGATCGAGTTGTATATCGATGCCCACTATGTAGCGGGGACTCCCAAGGTGGGAATTCAACTCCCTATCCAGGTAATAAATAACCTCAGCCTGAAGATCATCGTGCTTGTATTGACCATGATTATTGGTTCGGAATCATTGCACTAGGCATTGAGGCCACTCATGTTTTATGCAGTAGAGTGTGCGAGACCCACTGTCTACGACTGGTGTACCTCATTGCCAACCAATATGAAAGGTCAGTTGATAGAGTATAAACAAGGGAGTAAGTGAAACTTCGGGTTTGCCTTTATTTTTTGCAGCTTCTTTTTTGAGCGGGTTCCAGGTCTGGGACCTAGAGTGGAGATCCTTCCTAGAGGACCACATGATCCAGCTATGGTGCGGTGGATCGAGGTCATTAGATAGAAGGGGGGAGGTAGGGTGACAAAACCCTACAACGATGATTTTTTCTTCTGGTGGCAATGGAAAGTCATTGCTATGGACAACTATCCATATGCGAGGATCGATTTTAGAGGAGATATAGATATGCCACTTCCACCAAGGGCTGCCTACGGTGACATAGGTAAAATGTTTTTTTAAATATTTCATTTTTTTTTTGTATTTTTGTATTAAGGAACAAAAATATTTTTTGGATGGTGCTTACATACTAACTAGACATTTGTGTAATCGCAGACGTGGGTCCACGATGGCCAGAGGGATTCCCTTGACATAGATGGAGGAACCAGGGATATGAGGTGGCAGGAGGTGTTACACATTATTTTCATCATCCCTATGACTGTTAATGATGTAAACCTATATGTTGCCTTCAGAGGGGTCAGTGGCCTAAGTTCTTGAAGAAGGAAGGGAGAAGAACTTTTCCTGAGAAAAGAAGTTGCGTTTTCCTTTGTAAAAACCCTATAAAAAAGGAAGTTCATAGGCTACATTATAGCTAGGGTGCGAGAATGCTTGATTCTCACAGGCTGCATCATAGCTAGGTCACGAGGAGTTTGCAGTCTTCTCTATAGGCAGGGTGCGAGAATGCTTACATGTGGGAAAAATGAGCGTTTTCTCAAATCTTCTAGAAGGAGAAACTTCCATGGTGAGGTGGCATCCGAATGGTTTGGATCTTACTCGCTTTCATGATTTAGTAGGATCATCCTAACCTCCTCACCTTATCCTCTTCATCTTATAAAAGGAGAGGAGCTCTCATGGAGAAGGCTTACGTTGTATTTGGCTTGGAATTATTAGCTTGGTTAGAGTGTCTATGAGTTTTGCCTTTGTCAAGATAGATTGTGAATATTATCAGATCTGTGCTCTCAGAATTCTTGGAATGGAAGTGTGTGGGGAACGAAGGACAGTTGGAAGGGACCTTACGACATCAAGGCCATGGTTGTAGTCTCTCTTTCACATTTAATATGATACAATAATATGATTCTTTCCTATAAAGCTTGTTGTGTTTTATTGTATGATTCCTTGATCACATACATAGGTTTATATTGAGTTTATGCTATTACTATCACTTTGGTTGGTTGCATTCTCTTGCAGGTTCATCATTGTATGAGCGTTGGAATGAAGCTAGGATGGCGATAGCAAGAGGAAGCGACGTTTAAACGGTATGTCACCTATCCCTATTTAGTTAGTAAATTCAATATTTAAAACTTAAGGAAAGTGTCATGTTCGTGTGTGTTTTGTTCTAGATCTAGGTAGATCTAGGGAGATCTATTAGTGTCCGCACCTACCGATTTATCCGATAACAAAATTGGTGACTCCACTGGGGAACAAATGTTTTCCTAGTTAGTCTAGTTTCCCTTGCTTTGATTGCTTGATTTATGGTCTCTGAGTCTGTGGGAGATCCATCCAGACTCTCTGGATCTGAAAGTTCACTCAAAATTTTTGTCTGTTTTCCAAAATGTTTCTTGATTACAAACCTTCTCGCACTGTACCTCTCTGTGGCCTGTGAGAATCATTTATGTTTACACCCTATTGTTCAGTTCAGTACAACCTTCTCACACCCTACCTGTATCTAGATTGCGAGAATCCCTAATTCTCGCACTGTACCCCACTACCAGGCTGCAAACTCATTTGTAAAAGTTTTGGATTAGGTCTTCCTGTCTTTTTGATTCCCAGTTTTGCTTTGATTAGCTGGATTGAACTTTTGGAGCCTATATTGATCTGTTTACAGTCTACTTGACATTCTTTGAGTTGCTTTTAGCCATATTTTCTTTGTTTGGTTTTGAAGGATTAGTCTCTTGCTTTGAGTGTCTTTCAATTACAAAGCGTGTGTTTTCTTTAGAATTGTTTAGGGAAAAATCAGATTTCTTATGAATAGTTCGCTTTAAAAGAAAACTTTTAGTTTGGGTTTATTTGTTTTAAGAAAGTTCATTATTGCTTTTAGTGAAAATTTTGAAACAAAAAGATTTAATTTCTTGCTTTATATTAGATTGGGGGCATCCTTGCATTTGAAGTAGCGAAATTGCATGATTCTTGGCATTTTTTGGTCTTAAATTCTGAAAAAATTTCCCCCTCATGGCCAGGGGGCCCATGAATCGTGCATTGGTATACAATATGTTTTTCTCATTTCTTGAGAATCTTTATATTGATGAGTTTAATAAATTTTGGGACATCGTTCATATGGGAATGATAAATGTTTTCTCCTTCTCGTAGCATAGCTTTCATCGAAATGAAAATATTGCATCTTCATCTCTTTGCATAATTTTCAAGTCGGTCAAAACACCATATTGTTCATGCCATTTTCCTCTTGAGTAACAAAAACCATAAAATAAAGTGTTCATAAAAACTGATTAGACATTTTTTATAATTTCTGGTTGCAAACCTACATTATATTAGTTGTAGGGATTTGGAATAGGTGTGAAAGATAACTTTCCAAAGTTGCAAACAAACATAGAATCTTGAGTTAGGGAGCGGTTAAATCCACTTATTACATTTTTTCCTGGGAAGCCCTTCTAACACGAGGGTCAATCACGAAGTCACATTGAGACTGGCAGAGTTACTCACCCTGCTTTGTTAGTCTTGGTGTAGGGGTTGCGCATATTATGGGGGTCGCTTGAGAGGTATACCCACAATGATGAGTTGAAGCCTTTCAATTTGATTTCGGGCTAGATACCCTGCCCTTGCGCATGGATCGGATTGTCGACTATTTCCCCAGGCATCACTATAGTGATTGGTAACCTTAGTGGCCTATCTCTTTAGGGTCTTTACAGAAGGTGACTGTGGAGGGGCAAGTCTTCACGGTACCTGGAATCGACGTTGGCCAAACTCACTCGGGCTCCTTGGTGGGTATACCCACGATTATGTGTGGGAGTTTGCACTAGGGTGTAAGTCCGTTAAGCAGGTCATCAACGTAACTTTTCCACCCGCTCTATCTCATCCCCTTCTTACTTTATTCTTGTGATGTTGGATTTCATCACCAACTAGTGCGTTCATTGTGAGAAGGTTTTGTTTGCTTTCTTGCTTACTATATTTTTAGCGTGTGTTGTTTGTTTTCCCTAGTGGACACTAAATTGGATCTCTATTTTAATGGCGTCAGTTCCCAGAATGACCAATGCAGGAACCCCTTTTCCAAGGGAACCTTTTGTTTTTCCTTCTTACAGAAACATTGGTCCTCCTCACATTGCTACTTTGAGCCTTCCAGGTCTCACAATTGGATTACTGGTATGGTTGTTTTCCACTCAGGTAATCTTGAATGTAGTAAGTGCTTCAGTCGTAAGCACTTCCCCCCAAGAACATCAACCTCATGGTGATCCTTCACCTTCTTCACTGGTAAGGTCTTCTTCGCTTGCAAGGTCACCTTCCATTTCTTCTTCTTCATCGAGTGAAAGTTTTGAATCTACTAACCTGGTAAATAAGAAGAAGAAGAAAAGAAAGATTAAGAAGAAGAAAGATAAACAAGGGTCAAAACCTCCAACCACTGTCAAACATGTTGGAAAGTAACTAGTTATTGTTAATCGTGCTGGGAGTGTTGATGATGTCATGATCACCCAAACAACTCGTAAGCCCAAGTACCCTTGCAGGCTTTGTAAAGGTAGCCATCTTCTTAAGGAATGCCCTGGTCTATCCAAGGTTATAGAAGCATGGTCTACACATCCTCACCAACCCATGTCGTTAGCCTCTGGACAACATGTTGATGACTTCCCATCGACTACTCAAGATACCGTTGGGAAGAAGAAAAGTAGAGTCAAGTTCCTGTGCATGTTATGCAAAGGGAATCATCTCACTCACCTTTGCCCTCGTATGGACGAAGCCTCAAAATTACTGGAAGACATGACTATTTCACAGCCTCAATTTCCATCTGCTTATCACAAGATTACTCTTGACCCCCCTATAGTTGATGGAATGATCACTCTGGTCCCTTCACCGGTCAATTCGGTTGATCATGTCGTCAATCCGGTCACGTCCTTAGTTGAACTAGTTGACAAAGTGGTTGATCCGATACCATCCTTGGTTGGTCCCACTCTCCCTTTAGAGAATGCCAACAAAGTGGTTGATCCAATCCCATCGTCGTTCGATCCCACTCTCCCTTTAGAGAGTGTTAACAAAGTGGTTTATCCAATCCCATCGTCGGTCAATCCCACTCTCCCGTTAGAGAGTGAAACCCAAGCAGTCAATCTGTTTCCACCTATCAACCCCATTCTCCCCTTGGAGAATGAAACCCAAGTGGTCGATCTGATCTTGTCATCAGTCGATCCTACTCTCTCGCTAGAGAATAAACCCAATACTGCCCATGTTTTTCTCGTTGATACAGAGTCTACCATGCCGGCGGCTATTCCTCCTTCTCCCATGGAACCCCCTTCAATTTATGAGGCCATCCATTTTGATTGGGATGTGCTAACTGGACCTCGTCTTCCCTCTCACATTCATTTCCAGATTACAGTATAGGTTTGTGGTCGAGATGTTCCTCAGACACTGATAGATGAAAGTGCATCCGTTAATATTTTGTCCTCTTTTGTTTGGCAAGATTTGGGTTGTCCTACACTTGCATCGGTTACGCAGAGTATGTTATATTTTAACAGAAGAACTAGTCAACCTTTAGGGACCCTTCCTCAGTTTCTTGTAACTTTGGGAGGGAAAACTCTCTTTATTGACATCATGGTAGTCCAAGACCCCTTGGATTTTTCTTTACTTCTTGGGCGAGATTATGTCTATGCCATGAAAGCTATTGTGTCTACTCTTTTTTGTATGATATCTTTCCCTCATGATGGACGGGTTGTGATTGTTGATCAACTTTCATTCATTGACCCCACCTCTATTGCCTCCCTGAATGGTTCTTATATGTAGATGTTATCACCCCCGCCACATGTCAATTATGTGGCATTGTCGCCCATGGTTTCAATTTATGATGACTTAGATCCAGTAGTTGACATGGTGATCTCTTCGATAGGGTTGTTAGAGCATGATCTCTTTACTCCTGTCGCGACCCTCGACATGGTGTCCTTCCAGAGTGTGTTTCTTCCTTCGAGTGAAGACCTCTTGGAAGCCATGACCGAGTTTTGTCCCTTGACATGGTTTCATTCTGGAGCATTGTCCTCTTGGAATCCATGATCAAGAAGAGAGACTTCGAGGATAGTTTTTGCATCTCTGAGGAAACCTCGCTAAAAAATGAAACAGAGGTTATTGAGCATGGTTTTCTGATTTCAAGCTCGTTAAAAAATGAAACTAGTTGTGAGGATAGTTTTCGCATCTCTGTAGCAACCTCATTAAAAAATGAAATAGATCTTATGAGGATAGTTCTACATCTTGTGGCAACCTCGTTAAAAAATGAAACAACTTTCCCCTCTCCATTTGGGTCAAGTCCTACGTATAGTATTTGAAGCTTCATTTCATTCTTCTTCGCAGTTGGATGAAACGAAGCTTGGGGGGAAATGCTTTCAGCCTCTGGACTTCATGATGAATTTAGAGCAGCTAGTTTCTTAAGCTGGGGGCTAAGGGTTAAGAACCAAAGACTGAATACAAAATCACCACAACAGATATACAAGAAAAATATGCAAAATCTCTTTTATTACTATCAAACCCTTGAGGTAGGGAAACACCATACAATGGATCCTATTATGGAAGGGATCCTCTCCTGTTCACTTGCCTTTTCGAGGGGGCATCCTCCTATTGAGCTACCGCTCCAAATACAATATTTCTCTTCATATCTCATTACATTGCTTAAACCCCTTTATATAGTGCTACCATCACCTAAGAACATTCTAGAGGAGAAATCTTCTGGAAGTAGAACCTTCTAAGAAGTCCTCTTACATTTATTATATCTAATTACCCATTTATTATATCTAACTACCATAGTGGGCCTTATTTAATAATATAGTGGGCCTAGTCCACCTTACATTGAATGACCTCCACTATTATCACTATGGGCCCTTTGGGGCTCCCCACTACCTCTCTATCTACCTTACATTCCATCCCCCTTATGAAAGTGTTGTCCTCAATGCTTGATGTATAACCATATACCAGGGTCCCATGGATAATTGTGGACCATAATGCTAAAGAAGACTGGAGAACCAAGGTCCCATGTAGAAAGGAAAATGACCATGCTGAAGTAGTCCAACCACCATTGTAGGCCCGGGTCCCATGTCCAAGTGATCATGTGAACTCCCCGTGGAAGATTTTGGAACCCAATAACGAACTCAAAATGATGCTCCAAAGACTGACACCTATCATGTGGATCTAAATAAGAATATACATAGACATAGTGGAAAAGAGTCATAGCAGAATCTGGAAGGAATAATACCACTGTAAAATATACAGGATGGACACTGGTAATAATCATTGGCTCTCGATTTGTCACATTGATGTTGTCTATAGAAGGTGGATTAGAGTCATCAAATAAAATATGAAAGTGGTTGTCATCCCAGAAATGACAACTATCAATATACCAATCATCACAATCGGCCTCAAAATCATACCAAACATATATTTCTTGATTATATTCATCCCTGATGTCCACCAAAAGAAATACTTGTTGCATGTTATCCAATGAATCTCGAATACTATGAAAACTATCATTGAGGCCATTTGCAAGGTCAGGCACTCTATCATCCAATGTGTCATACAATTTGGATTTGAATGCTTCAAGAATTACCTTGAGGGTTTGAGAGGAAATAGCCACCTGAGCACCCTATGAATTCTTCGGTCCCACATCCTTCATGAAAAAACCCAAAAAATAGAACAATAATTTACTGCAGAAAATCGCGGTGTTTTTCGGAAAAACCCTGAAAAATTGTTGAATTTAAAATGTTCATAACTTCACTTTCCAGACTCCATTTCGGCTGATTTGTTTTTTGAAATTGGGTGAAATTGTGATAGGAATTCATAACTATAATTTATTTGAACAAATTTGGCCTCCAGATGCTACATAAATTAAAAAAAATGGCGTCGTCGTCCACGGAAAACTCCCTGAAAAATTGTAGATTTTAAAACTTCAATATCTTGACTTCCCGGACTCTGTTTCGGACGATTGTTTTTTTCAACTTGGGTGTTTTTCTGAGAGGAACTCAAATCCACAAACTGTTTCTATAATTTTTTTACATAAATATAGTGAAAATTTCTGGAATTTTGCAGCCCTCTTTTTCTTCTCCGAAAAAAAAAATCTACAAAAATAAAAAATATTTGCCCACAATGTCTGCCAAGGAAAGTGCTCTGATACCAATTGTTAAGAACTAAAGAATGAATACAAAATAACCACAACATATATACTACTATCAAACCCTTGAGGTAAGGCAACACCGTACAATGGATCCTATTATGAAAGAGATCCTCTCCTGTTCACTTGCCTCTTAGAGGGGGCATCCTCCTATTGAGCTACTGCTCCAAATACAATATTTCTCTTCATATCTCATTAAATTTCTTGAACCCCTTTATATAGTGCTACCATCACCTAATAACATTCTAGAGGAGGAATCTTCTAGAAGTAGAACCTTCTAAGAAGTTCTCTTACATTTATTATATCTAATTACCCATTTATTATATCTAACTACCATAGTGGACCTTATTTAATAATATAGTGGACCTAGTCCACCTTACATTGGATGACCTCCACTATTATCACTATGGGCCCTCTGGGCCCCCCCACTACCTCTCTAGCTACCTTACACTAAGTACCAACCATCCCTGTGTTATGTGTTGGGAAGTCCAAGCATAGTTTTCTATGGTTCAAGCTTGCGTAAAAATGAAACCACTTACCTCAAGCATAGTTTCCTCTGGTTCAAGCTTGTGTAAAAAATAAAACCAGGTCCAAGCATAGTTTTGTTTTGTTTTAAATCTTGCGTAAAAATGAAAACAATCCAGAACTTAGTATTTGTTCTTTCTCATGCTCGTAAATACATGAGAATAAGTTCCCGAGCTTAATCTTTGTTCTTTCTCGTGCTCGTAAATCAATGAGATTGTAACCAAGTATACTTTTATCACTTTTTCGGACTTGTAAAGTTTATATGAAAAATGAACCCCCTGGAGTTCCCTTTAAGTTCTTTTCAGACTCTCTAAACATGAAAATATTTCTGAGCGATCTTGTTCTTTTCACACTCATAAAAGTATTTGAAGAAAACGTTTGGTGGGCGATAGTTTATCACTTTTTCAGTCCTATCAAACTACTTTATGAAAAAGGAACTGAGAGATTTCTCTTTAAGTGTTTTTTAGACTCTATAAACATGAAAAACCCCTGAGTTTTCTTTCTTTGGACTCATTAAACAAACATTGAAAGGCCTATATGGGACTGAACCACTCCTTCCTAGGGTTCGTTAAACATACTCCAAGGGACTCATCCAAAGGATGAGCTTACATTTCAAGCATATGTTATCCTCCTCAATCTTGTGTAAAAATAAAGAGGTACTCGCCAGAAATGGTGGGGGAAAAAATTGGGAAAGAAATATGTCTAAACCTGTATTCCATGGAAGAGTCGCTTTTGAACATGACACCCTTTCACTCACCTTGTGTCTAGGTTGGAAAATCCACTTGTCTCCTGATCATACTCCTTTATAAGATTACAAATTGGTCTGTGATCCCTGTTGTTGAGTCAATGTTTCCAAGACAATTGTCTTGTCATCAATATGTTTAAAATGAAGTGCAACCCAAAAAGCCTTCTGTTGTGTTGGCCATTTCTGCAGTCTTCAAGCCTTCTATTGCATCGGCCATCCCTGAGTCAATCCTTAATCACTTGTTACTCTGACCTACATCAAATCTTGTTACTTTTTTCGAGTCATTGATGTGGGATACATTAAGGCCCTCCTGTGACGAGTCTTTTCCTGTCAACTTCAACTCATTATCTAGGAATTAGACTTAGAAACTAATTAATACCTTGGAACTTGCATGCCTCAATGGCAGGTTTCCTCGCTTTCGACAGTGGGTTTTTATTATTGACCCTTGATCGGGAGATTCCATCGAGTGTTCGACTTCAACTCATTTATTCACATTCGTTGGATTGTACTAGTGTACCTTGGGAGTCATTGACATTAATGGTGATTTCCCTCGCACTTGTGAATGGTATACACTAATGACCGGTAATAAAGTGGTTTCTACCATGTTCGACTTTAGCACATGTATTCACATAGTTAGATTCGTATTATAGAGTGGCAGAGATGAAGACCCTGGATATTTTCTAACAGATCCAGGTTGTGTTGGAGTATATTCAGTGTATTATTGCATAGATCCACATTGTATGTCTGGTGGCTATGTTCAAATTTGAAAATTTAACACATAGATCCACAGTGTATTTTTGGTGGCTATGTTCAGATTTGATTCATAATGGCATGGATCCATGGTGTATGTTTGGTGGCCATGCCCTTGTGTTACTTGACATGGATCTTTGCATGTCGGCATTTATGATCTGAGTCATTTGTATTCTGAGTATGGGAATGCCTACCTCAGTGATGATGTATTATTGTACTGTATTTCCTTGTTTGTTGGCAGGTTTTCAACCGACTGTTCCCTGTTCCCTACACACACTCGACAAAGTATTTCAGCTATCACTCTGTTCTAGCTTCATACTTTGGGGGTCTCTCTATTACACATTATTTTCTTCATCCCTATGAACGTTAATGACGTAAACCTATATGTTGCCTTCGGAGGGATCAGTGGCCTAAGTTCCTGAAGAAGGAAGGGAGAAGAACTTTTCCTGAGAAAAGAAGTTGCATTTTCCGTTGTAAAAACCCTATAAAAAGGGAAGTTCGCAGGCTACATTATAACTAGGGTGTGAGAATGACTGATTCTCACAGGCTTCATCATAGCTAGGTCATGAGGAGTTCGCAGTCTTCTCTATAGGCAGGGTGCGATAATGCTTACATGTTGGAAAAATGAGCGTTTTCTCGAATTCTAGAAGGAGAAACTTCCATGGTGAGGTGGCATATGAATGGTTTGGATCTTACTCACTTTCATGATTTAGTGGGATCATCCTAACCTCCTCACCTTATCCTCTTCATATTATAAAAGGAGAGGAGCTCTCATGGAGAAGGGCTAAGTTGGATTTGGCTTGGAATTATTAGCTTGGTTGGAGTGTCTTTGAGTTTTGCCTTTGTCAAGATAGATTGTGAATATTATCAGATCTGTGCTCTCAGAATTCTTGGAATGGAAGTGTGTGGGGAACGAAGGATAGTTGGAAGGGACCTTACGACATCAAGGCCATGGTTGTAATCTCTCTTTCACATTTAATATGATACAGTAATACGATTCTTTCCTATAAAGCTTGTTGTGTTTTATTGTATGATTCCTTGATCACATACATAGGTTTATATTGAGTTTATACTATTACTATCACTTTGGTTGGTTGCATTCTTTTGAAATTTCATCATTGTATGAGTGTTGGAACGAAGCTAGGATGGCGATAGCAAGAGGACGCGACGTTTAAATGGTATGTCACCTATCCCTCTTTAGTTAGTAAATTCAATATTTAAAACTTAAGGAAAGCGTCATGTTCTGGTGTGTTTTGTTCTAGATCTAGGTGGATCTAGGGAGATCTGTTAGTGTCCGCACCTACCGATTTATCCGTTAACAGGAGGAGAAGTGAAGAAGGTTCTACAAAATGTGCAGGGAAACCTATCTCATTTTACACAGAGGATTATAATGGTTCAGGTAGAGGATCTACCTAAAGCCATGCAACGATAGGTGGTTGGTGTACCTAGAGAATGGGTATGACTCTTCCTTTGTCTTGCAAATGTTGTGGTTTTGTACCATGACACACACCCGGCGCCACAGGCATAGGTGTCATGGGATATGTATATCGGATGTATATGTGTATTGAGGGTTTTATCCCAAATTGTGTAATATAAACACCATATTTTGAAATATATAAAAATGGATCTTCGGCTTTACTTATATCTTACAATGTATACATTGATTTGACGATTTTCTTTCCTTTAGTAATGTGACAAATGCCAATCTAAAACATAATTAGCGTAGGCATCAGATACATGATTAGAACTCCTAGGAATGTGATAATATGTAATAAAATCAAATTGTCATTCTAAAAGATGTACCTGTAGGAATCGACAGAGTAAAGTAGGATCACGCACGCGGTAATGATTGTTCAACTGAAATACTACTAACTGGGAATCCATGTGAACTTCTAAAGAGAGAATACCATGTGAGATAGCATCGCGCAAAAGTTATATGACAATGCTATATTCGACCACATTATTCATGGATGGCCCTAGGCACACGCCACCTGACGACACCAACAAACCCTCGGGTGAGTAAACCACCCAAGTGGTGGAAGCCAAGTTCCGTGTATGATGACAAGTTCTGTTTGCGAATCCTAGGTAGACCAAAGACTCTGTTGTCATTTGCCAACAAAGGGAAAACTCGATAAGAAAGTCAAATACAAAAGAAAACGGGAAAAAAGATGTATATACACTAAATTTACATTAGTATACAAAGAGTTCCACGCAAGCCTAGGGCTCAAGAGTAGTACCTTTTCAAGTAGAGCCCATTTCTGGGCTCAACCAACTTATTCCCTTCATAATCTTCTAACTCATAGGCTCCTTTTTCCTAGAACACATCGCACGATGTGAGGACTGTGCCACATGGGTTTAGACTTTCCCGCCCCTAGCGGTTCTTTGTCTTGAGCATACAAGAGGACCAAGTCACCCTCAACATACAACTAGGGATAGACAAAATTGTCATACTGAACCTTGACACATTCCGTATTTGCCTCAATAGCCGTAAAGGCATCCCGACGTTGCTTGTCAAGACTCTAGATATATAAGGTGTCGCTCTAAATCTGAAGTGTTAGGTAGGAGCTCGACTGCCAAATTAAGAGAAGGGATTTCACATTCAACAGGAAGGATTGACTCCACACCGTGCACTAATTGGAAAGGGGAAAAACCAATGGCAGTCTTAACCGAGGTTCGGTATGCCCAAAGTGCGGGATATAGCATGATGTGCCAATTGGAATTACTCTGACTGACCATTTTTTGCAAAATGGTCTTGAGAGGCTTATTGACGGCCTCTACTTGCCCATGATTTTCCTGGGGGTAATAAGGAGATGAATGACCATGTCTAAACCCCAGGTTAGATTATAGTTCTACCATCATTTCATTCTGAAAGTGACTGCCGTGATCAGTGACACTCTCACTCGGGATACCGAACCGGGTGATAATTTGGTTGAACATGAAGAAGGTTGTAGTATTCCCATCAGATTTTGTGATAGGCATGGCCTCAGTACACTTAGTAAAGTAGTCAATGACCACAATAATGTGTTGATTCCCCCCAGCTGAAGTTGGGTTGCAATCGATGAAATCTACCCCCCACTTGGTGAAGGGACCGACGATAATGACTGGGTGAAGAGGGGCTAGATGTGAACGCATTTTTTGAGTGAACACCTGGAAGGGGTGACACTACTTAACCGATTCGATACAATATTTAAAGATAGTAGGCCAGAAATAGTCGGCTCATAGGATTTTTTGGTTTGTCACAAGCCTCGATAGGTGACCACCACAATCCCCTTTGTGGAAATCGTTTAGGACTGACTCAGATTCCTTGTGAGTTAAGCAAAGATGCAAGATATCATCTATTCCTCGGCGATACAAAGTGTCACCAATGATGGTATACTTTTTGGCTTGGTATCTAATACGTCGTCGATCATCCTGCGAGAGATGCTGAGCAAACTTCAAGGTTTGAAGATATAAAACGATGTCTCCATACCAGGGGTCAGACGGTGAGACACGGAAAATGTGTTCATTCACAAATGAATCAACATGGATAACATCCTCATCTAATTGTGGAAAATCAGATATTATCTCTGCGAAGACTAGTGATTTCTTGGACTTGGCTGAAGCGAAGTTGAGATCAAACTCTTGTAATATGACAATCCATTTATTATATTTCCCCACTATGATATGTCTAGTAAGGATGTATTGAAATGGATTGACATCGGAAACCACCATAGTCTTGCAAAGTAATATATAGTGATGTAAGCGTTGGACTGTGTGAATGGTAGCCAAAGCTATCTTTTCAATGTGACAGTAATTAATCTCAGGACCGACTAAATTTCAACTAAGATAGTAGATGACATGCTCATGGAGCTCATCATACTCCTGAACTAGAACCATACCAATCGTCTCTTCATATGCGGCGATATAAAGAAAGTAATCTCTACTGTAATCAGGAGACCTTAGCAGAGGGGCCAATACTAAGGACTTTTTCAAAGCATTAAAAGACTCATGGGCTCACTCATCCCAGATAAAAAGGGTGTCTTTCTTCAAGAGGCGCATGAAACCCTTAGTGATATTGGCATAATTCACTATGAACCAATGTAGAAAGTTATCTTTCCTCTGTAAACCTTGAAGTTGTCTAATCATGTGCGGGGGAGGCAACTGAAGTATTGCCTCAACCTTAAGAGGATCTACCATGATCCCGATCTCAAAAACTAAAACTTCTAAAAGACAACCAGACTTAACACAAAATATGCATTTGTGAGGGTTTAACCAGATTCTATAGTAATGACATCTTTCAAAAACAAGATGAAGGTGTGTAACATGATCCACTCTCTTACGAGAGTGAGCAGCAAGATCATCAGGGTAGGCTTCGACTATGTGCTTGATATCGTGAAAAGTGAAAGTCATGGAATGTTGGAAGGTTTCTTCGGCGTTTTTAAGGCCGAAAGGCATTTTCCGGTATGAAAAAGTACCCCAAGAACATATAAATTCCATCTTGTGTTGTTCCTCAGGTTTGATCTGGATTTGGTTATATCCTAAAAATCCTTCCATAAAATAAAATATCTCACTTCCCGCACACTCGTCGAGAATCTAATCCATGAAAGGCACGGGGAAGTTATATTTAGGACAAGCCTTGTTCAGGTCAAGAAATTCTATACACACATGGATGGTTCCTTTCTTTTTATTCACAGGAATGGGGTTGGATACCCATTCAATCAAAGGAACTAGGTAGATGAAGCCAACATTAAGTAGCTTCTTCACCTCTGCCTTAATAGCAGGGGCCTTTCTAGGATTTACAGCTCTAAGACATTGTCGAACATGTTTAACATCCATATAAGTTCTAATCTCATGTTCAACAATATGAGGGTCTATCCCTGACATCTCTTCATATGACCAAGCAAATACATCTCGAAATTCTTTGAAGAGTTCGGTGTAGATCAGAATTTTTTTGGCGAACAATCAACACCTATATTTACGTTTTCAATTTTTCCAGGGGTACGATAGATATTGATCGCGATGGTAGGAGAAATAATCACCATGTTTCCTTCGGCATAAATGTCATGCGTATCAAGTGGAACTACAATGTGACTGACTATCTCACTCATGGTATACTGAAAGTCATCTTTCTCGATTCCTTCAAGACTTTGGAGAAAATAAGATCAATGATGCATATCATCCCAAGGTCTCTCAGAACCATTCATGGCTTCGAGGATGGATTCATCTGAAGGCAAAGTCTCATCTAAGAAATCATGTGAACAAGACAACAAGGTATCCCATACAGGCCTAAGAACATGATCCTCCTCATCCGTTGGTGAGGTAACATGATCGGGATTGGCAGAAGAGTCAAGAACAACTTGATACACAATCTTTGCTATCGATAGTGGCATAGCCATGCCAATATGTGACTGACCTTCACATGACAAAGTCGGAGAAGGTAGGGTCCATGGATCACTAAGATAGGAAGTGCGGAAAGGAATGGACCTCCCTACTGAAGGAGGCCTACTAGATATGGTGTAAACGTGGTGAATCGGTGCCGAGAAGTCGAAAGTACCCATGAGGGAAGAATACATTCTAACATCGATATTCTCAGTTGTCAGCTAAGAATTTTCGATCATAGGGATTGACAGTCCAGCATATGTGTTAGGACTAGAGTACGCAAAGGATAATTGGTCGATGGTCACGATCTTCCCTTGATGAGGAAAACAAAGTGTACGGAAGACAAACGATATGACATAGACCATAGTATAGGTCCAATTGCGACCTAGTAATAGGTTATAATAAAGAGGCACATCAACTAACTCTACCTCCACCTCTACCATATTCCCACCTAAGTGGACCAGAAAGGCAGGGAGACTATCGTGAGGGTGGAAGGAATGACCATCAAATGTAGTCAACATGTTCGATGACTTGGAGAGGGTCGGAGAACTGAGAGCGTTCCAACAGACCAAGGACATCACACAGGTGGCAACACCTTCATCAATAAATGCACATTTAATGTTATACTTGGAATACTCCACGTGGATTTGGAAAGCCACATGGTAAGGTAAGAGAGGCTTCACATTCATGACATCAAACTTGATAAATTTTGAGTCACTAGGTTCAAGAGCTCCTAAGGCAGAGAGTAAGGAATTCCTCTATGAGGGACACATCTGGAGTACCTCCAAAGATGACATCACACAAGGGGTTTGTCCTAGGTCCTCAACAATAGAGTAGTTTTGGGTGGCTCTAGCATTAGGATTGTGGGTAGAGTGCTTAAGTACTCCTTTTGGAATACAAGGTGGTGGCTCTGGTTTCTCAATTTGTAATTTCATCTCCAGAGGGGGAGGGGCAGCTTCTAGACCATAGTTAGCTTGCGAAGAGATATAATATCGAGAGCGGGTGGCTATATCATTTTTCACATCGACCATGTTGAAACATACGCGATCATGATCTTGCGGTGGTGGGTTTTGACTCCCACTGGCCGCATTTCCGGCGTTCGCAGAGCTCGAGGCTAAGTGCGGGTTATATGGGAATGGATTCATCAACACAGTGGGCGATAGATTCAAAATCCTCGCAGCCTCCATGAGTTTGGGGCATAAATGTGTAAGGTGTTCATTGGTACAAAGTTTAGAAGGAAACTTCACCTTACATTTCTCTTTCTTGCCCTCTCCAACATTATCATTTTGCTTCCCATTATTATCTTTGTCCTTGGGTTTTTTACCATTTTTTCCACCCTTATGATTGTTTCGATCTTTACTTTTATTCCCATCTGATTGCTTGTCACCATTTGGGCTTTTCAACGATTGTACATAATGTATGTCTGTTGATTGGGTGGGTTTGAGGGACATAGACGAAGTTGGTCCTCCAGCAGAGTTCGTCACTGAGTCTGTGGACTTTATATTGGCGGACCCTATAATGCCATCGGCATGAGGTCCGGGTTTTTGCCCAGGATTGTAAGTTGACCGCGATGCTTCTGGAAGAAGGTGATATAACATCCCAAACTGAGCATATATTAAAACTGATTGTTGGTCTCTAAAGATAGCTTCTTCCTCATTGGAGACCCCGAAAATAGAAAGGTCCTTCGAGATACGAGGGTACAAAGAATTTAGGAACCATTCTAGGTGAAAGGCCGGGGGTATAGGAGTCTTAATCAACCACCTCTATCTACACCACTCCTGGATATGATTCGAGATATGAGTGGTGTTGTCCTGGTGTAAAGTCGCCAAAGTTCGAGGCCAACATCATAACGAATGGGCAATTGAAAGTGGTTGAGAAATACCATCACCAAATGATTAAGTGACCCATATGTCCCCCTAGGTATCTCAATATACCATTGTGAATCAACTCCAATGAGAGTGCGTTGAAACAATCATAATCTAATAGAATCATGGTTCAGGGAATTCGATGAGCACCAAAGGTGAAAGGTAGTGACGTGATCACCACGGTCCTCTCCATTCTTACCTTCAAAATTTGGAATGTCTAAAGGAAGTTTGGTGGGGACGGGGGGCCATGTGGGATCATGACTCACTGGGTCGTTCATTAACTTAGACAATTCTGGAAGATTGAGCGTGGCCAGAAAAGGGAGACGGGGTTGCGACATCTGGCCCCAACCTCCCGCGAAAGATTGTGTTTGCAAAACTGCAACCCATCCAGGATTCTGGTAAGAACCATAGCCCCGTCCGGGATTATAAGGCCCTCCTCTGGGCTGATTCATATAATATGGGTTGGGCATCATTCCAGCGGGAATGTTATGATAAGGATTATGAAATTTTCCCCCAGCCGGATTAGATCCGGGCTGGGGGTTATGAAAACTGCCCCCAACTAGATTGGATCCAGGTTGGGGGTTTCCCTAAGTGTAAGAATGACCTCCTCCAGGTGGGAACCCGGAGGATGAAGTGGATTCATCATGCCAAAAGTATTTGTCGGAATCGGCACTGAGGAGGTAGGGATATAGGGAGGAACTTGTCTGCCAGCTGGGTTGTTACATCCAACCGTAGAAGGATTAGACCCAGGGTTAAAAATAGGGACACTTCTTACATTAGGATTCATTTGGGGGATATGAGAACCACCAAACAAAAAAGGAGTGTAAGGAGGTTTAGTGCCCCCAAGTCCAAGGCTAGCGTTAGGGCTAGTAGCTGGGATGGCAGTAAAAAACTGTGAAGTGAATTTAGGCATACCATAAGAAAATGGACTAGAAGCCATAGGGATGGACTGAACATTGTAACTTGGCGAGTGACCAAAACCCCCAAAAGGGTTTGAGGCAAGAGATGAAGCATTAACTACAGGTTGAGCCATAGTACCGGTATAAGCCTCTGACACTACAACTGTAGCGGCTGCAGGAGTCAAAGGGGTGCCATTAACTATAGTGGGTATGGGAGCCGAAGAACTCCCAATGTTCTGAAGACTAGATTCGGTACTCATCCTTGTGGAACCACAAGTCTGAAAGGTGGATGTGTGTGTACAATGCCTAAAAAATCTACGCCTTTTAGAAGGCAAGAACTTGAAAACTGGTGGTAACTATAACAACCGACTGGACCGGCGAGGAAGATGGTCCAACTCCACGACGACTTATGACTCTACAAAATAAATAAATAAATATCCTAAGGCCAACTAGTAGTCATAGAGCATACCAAAAATGCAAGCGACCAATATGCATGCAAATGGGATAAAGTGGCTGAGTGGCCTCCCTCGCTAAAGAATGCATGCCTTGTCTAAGAGGGACTTGAGACTCCTCGTTAAATTTTGGAGGTAACAGAATCAGTTATAGGGGCCCTCGTGGGCTTAACAACCAGTTGGTCAGATCCCCTCGGAGAGGTATCCTCCATAAAGGTTGTGTGTTGTCTGACCCCTATATAACCCAGGGTACAAGCAAAACAACCCCTGCAAGTAACTTATGAGATACCTAAGTCAAGAAACTAATAAACCATTGTATAATCGATGCACATGCGAGCAGTCGTAAGTCTGGATCACCGTATGGGCAGGGTAGAAAAACCCGAAACCTTGAAAGTACCACCTCTCACGGAGGAATGGGCACTAGAAAAATTCCCAAATACGAATAAATCCACAAAAATATCTCTGACGCTAGGCAAGTATCTAGGGGTTATCCCTTCAACTAACTTCGCGTGACCTCATGATTAACTCTAGTGTGAGTGGAGCCTCCTATCTTACCAATTATACAATGGACTTCTCAACTCCCTGTCTCAGACACATATGTTGATTTAAGTGCCTTGGAGAAGTTTACTCACAAAATCCTATTCCAAGACACTAAATCCTAGACTAGTTTGTGCACCCTAAAAAATAAAATCGTGACTAATCAATTTTAATTTAAAGCATAAACTTTATTGGTCGTGATTACTCAAAAATGTATGGAAGTGAAACTCATAATGTTATGACTCTACAAGAAAATAAATATGAATATAATGCAAAGTCTATCTTTAACTTTTTCAATGAATGATATGCGTATAAAAATAGTGCAATTTTCAATTTCAACTCTGCAATTCATAAGTAAAATGCAATCTTTCACTAAATTTAGTAAGCTAATGATAAAGATCAAAAGACAAAAATGCCAAGCAATGTAAAATGCCTATTTTTTTGTATTTTCAATATACTAAAAAAGAAAATGCATGGACTGATAAGCAACCTGATATATAAAATTTTACTATGTATAAGTAATAACTCAAGCAGAATACCAAGCAACGAAGCAAACAACCCAGAGTACGAGGACAAATCAAAAAATGAAAAACAAAGAGAAAGAATACACCCAAAAATTCAACTCCAAATAGGTTTCTTGTCGACCCAGAGAATCTCAACAGGCACTACAGAGACCTAAGAAGGCTCAGTAATCATCAAATCCCACCCAACAGTCACTAAACCAAGAAAACAAGCAAGGGAAAGTGGTATATGCGACTGATCATGAGAAAGTGCATATATATGCAGCTTGCAGTGAGACAACATGCATGTATACACGACTGTCATGGAAAAACACATGTACAGGATTTAAAACAAGGCCAGGTAAGGGTAAAAGGATGAAAACTCAGACCCAGAGTGAACAGAATTTGTCAAGCAGTGATACGACAAGAAACACAAAGGAAAAAGAGAAATGTAAGAAGAAAAATTACTTCAACCCTTAGAAGGAAGATCTATCCCCAGTGGAGTCGCCAATTTTTTTATGAGGGAAAAACTCTCAATGGCCAGGGTAAACCACAATAGACAGGTATGACTGCAGAAATCAACTCAATTCCAACGTATGCTATATAAACTAATGTGCAAGATAGGAAAGAGGCCTACCTCGATCCAACGTTCGACGATGTTCCACCGTTGAGCATTTCGACCCAAAGCTTTATACCTACAACAAGTTCTCAACAAACAAGCAGAGCAAGTATATAGTGATAATATAAAGGGCTTAGCACATTAGATAGCATAATCCATTAATAAACATTACACACATGCCCATGGATAATAATCATATATTTGCACAATACCGATAGGATGAGAAAGGAGTATTTCTATTAATAAATGATCAGCATAAGTGACAACATTACATACTTCCGTGTCAGCATGATTTGAAACCAAGAAACCAAGTTCCTTCCAACCGGGCCTCCACCACTTCAATCCTCCACCAAAGGCAAGCTCATAGAATGGAGATAATGAGGTTCTCTCAGGAATAGGGAAAAAGCTTGGGGACTAAACACTGTGTTCATACTTGAGGAACAAAGGGATGCAGACTCAATATGAAGTAATTTCTCCAGAGTAAGTTTGCTCTTAAAGTTGAATGCTTTCTCTTTTTCTCCATAGCTCGGAATTGTGATTTTATAGCCATCAAAATGCAATTGAAGGGCCGAGTCGGAACGTTTCCAATATATGGAAGGCCAAGGATAAAAAATCTCCTGTCGTGACATGGAAACCCGACTTCATTTTTGTATTTTCTGGCACAAATCCCGATGTATGCAGGCTATAGTAGAGCAGCCTACGTAGATGCATGTTGTATAGTAGATAGGGTGCGTATATGTGGAAAAATATGTATTTTAAGCTCTGGATTCATCAAAAAGGGATGACAATTCTGCATAGGGAAATGGAAAAAGGCCCTCTGTGCAAGATAGCAATGGTGAGACAAATCTTGCTATAACACTAAGCTAGTGGTGTCAAATCACCATTCAAAACACATGTCTAATGGGCAAATTACAATGATGGAAATCTGCTCCAAATCAGACGCAGATCCCTCCTACCGTCAACCATTTAAGAATGACCTTATCTCCACCTTCTGTGAAGGCACAACTTGGCTCTTCCATCTTGTCATCATTTAATGCCTAGATCACACCTTAGATTCTCGAAGGCAAAATAAGAGGGCGGCGCCTCTCCCTTCCTTGAATGCGCACCACGCATGTTAATCGACTGTCGTGTGCTAAGGTGGAGCGATGTTCCTGCATTAGGTGTGTAGTAGTAGCAACATGGAAGTTCAAAGATGAGATCATCCTAGTTTAAACTAAGGTACAAAACATCCATGTTCTATAATTTGCAAAATTTGGGTGGCTCAAGAGTTGTTGCAAAGGTACTCATGTGTTTCTTGTTTATATGTTGAAGATTGTTGATCCTAAAGTTGGAGATAAGAAGCCTGTGATGATATCTGTGGATGATGGCATTCATCCTAATGCTTCTCTTTCTAATTTAGGAAAACTAAAACTTGCATTTAATAAAGGGGGAAGCAACATTGTTGATTTATAATTTCTTTCCCATTTGCATGCTAAACATGGTTTTTAAGTTGTTGATTTGATCAAAATAATGTCATAAAAGAGTTACACCATGTTAGACTTGTTTCCATTGTAAATTACTAGATGTTGAGTATTCATTCTGTGTCAGTTATATCTATGTTATGTTTCAATCTCACATAAAAAATCCAAGCGAAGTAGGTGATGGAGCTTGTGTTGCACCGCTGATGAAGAGGGTGGTGGTCATGCAAAAGGGTTTACCTATTTTGGGTCTGAGTCAGGTTTGAATTATGAATTTATTTTTCTTTTACTTTTAGAATGAAACCATTTCATTTGAATTTTCCCTAATTTGATCACTTTGTGTCAACCTTGCCATACAAGTTTTACTGTTGTTGGAGCTTACCAAGTTTCTATGGGAGTTGGCCCTACGGTTGCGATCTCTGTGGCGATGAAGGTACATGGGAAAGAAATCGATGATATTGATCTTTTGAGATAAATGAAGTAATAATGGGAAATATTAGTGAGTCTGTTATATTTGTTGAAAAATGCTTCTAGTTAACCAAAATATGCTTGATTGATTTATTCATAAAATTCTTTGTTAGCCATTTGCCTAGCAATTCACCTGCTGTAGCCAAAAACTTGATTTAGACCCTGGAAAAGTAAATATTAATGGTGGAGCTATTGCCCTTAGTCATCCCCTTGGAGCAACATGTAAATATTTATGTGGATCATATTTTTTTGGAATTCCTTTTGAATTTCTTAAAGATTTATTCAACTCAGGCTATGAATTACAGTATATTTTATATATGGAAAAAATATTTAT
Source organism: Picea engelmannii (assembly GCA_009831015.1). Classification (NCBI taxonomy): domain Eukaryota; kingdom Viridiplantae; phylum Streptophyta; class Pinopsida; order Pinales; family Pinaceae; genus Picea; species Picea engelmannii. Next base: position 1,211,082 of record ML785289.1, on the reverse strand, counting down.
TAAACAATTATCAATTATTTTAAATTTTATTTATCAATATACGTGATCTGATTAGTAAACATGATCACCTTGATGGCCTTGCCATGGAAAATAATTTAAATCCACATAATTGTATCCCTGCAATATGACCTTTTCTTAAAATTGATTGTTGCCATTTATGATATGATGACAAAATATTTTAATGGTTGGCCTATGTGTTCCTTCCCAAAATACTTGGTGTCACATCTTGTTCACCCTTCACCATTCCAAGAGTCAACATTGCATCGCACCGTCACGTTTTTTGAGCATTTTTTCTACAGATAGATTCTAAAAAGTTTTATATGAAAATGCTTTCATTGTTTGTGTAACGCCACGCTCAGAAACCAGAGAGTGTGGATTCAAACCAAATGTGTCATCTCTGAATGAGAGCATCTGCAATGAGGTTTTCCTCTCCTTTTATATATTGATATAGGAGACTTTTTGTTTGAACGATTAATGTATCAAAAGTTTTTTGTTGGAAGATAAGTGATCGCCTTTGATGGCATAGATAACTAGGTTAAAATATATAGAAATGATTTCTCGATAATTATAAGTTAGATTTGAGGGTTTTTGTTTTATTTTATTTTGAAAGATGTGTATTTTGATATTTTTTTGAAATATTCTTTTTTATTTAAGATGTGTATTTTGATTTTTTTTTTTGAAATATTTTTTTTCAAATAAAAAAGGATAAGGGATACTTCAAATAGTTAAAGAATTAAATGGTAGATTAAACAATAATATTTACAAATAAATATTTGAACATCAATCTTAATTTTAAGAATATCTAAAATGCGAGCACACACATATATTATAGCATACAGGGACAAAGGGTCATCTCACAACCCAAGACATGCCATAAATAAGGAGGCCATAAGTCATAGGGTTAAATCCACTCGGTTGGGGAGTGTGTCTATATATCTACTCTCTCTTTCTCTCTCTCTCTACTTAATGGAAATCCACTCAAGCCCAACTTATGGTATGCATTTTTCTAATGTAAATTTTGGTGCTAGACATAGTTCCATGGGTTAAAGTTCCAAAGGATAGTGTCTCCATTCCCTAGGTGTTTTGAGAGTCTCTAAGAAAAATCCTCAAATGGCTTGGAGCTTTGACCTCTTTGGATTTTTTCGCTTCAATGGATTTTGACAAGAGAGAAGTTTTCTAGGGTGTTTTAGAGAATGCATATATTTCTCCCTTAGTTCGTCGGTCCTTTGACACAATAAATATCTCTCGTCTTATGTGAAATTGACATTGTCAATGAACACTTTGACTTGGCATCCATACTCTCTTTTTTTCCAAGAAAAAGATTCACAATTTCTATTCCATTATAGAAAGAAGATCACATTCCTTAGGGGCACAAAGCATAATACAAATAAAATCATGTACATGTGAAAATTGCACTTACAAGAATACAATTGCACATTGCACTTACTGATCCAGACTATATTGAAAACAATATGACAACAAAGATATAACAAGGAAACACAGAGAGATATTGCAAGAAACATAGTAACACAGTTAAACTCAAATTCTATTAATGATTGTCTAGAATACAAAAGACTATAAAATGAAAAACACACAAGCTAGCTAGAATGGTGGTAGGTTATCTCTAAAGATAGAGATGTGATGGCTATGCTCATGCACAAGAAACTAATTACAAAGAGGCCGAAAAGGCCTTTTTAACATAAAGAATCAATGAGAAAACCCTAAACATCCAAAATCCTAACCCCAGAAGATGAAACGCCAAAAGGTTTGTGGGCCCTGATGTGGTTAGTTGATATGTCAAATTCCYAGGGGTGCAATGTTTGCATACGATCTCTGTTTGGGGTGCTCAATACCTTGTTGGAAAGGTCTAGCCAATGAGCACACATTCTGTTTGGCCTATCATCTACCTTTGGCTACATGCTATGTGTTGTTGAGCAAAAAATGACATTGTTTGGGACCCATAAAACTATAGAAAAAATGTGAAGATGTGGAACCATTTTGAATTATTTTAACACATGGGAAGCCACCAATATTCACCTAGATTACTTATGGTATTAAACTTACATTAGTAATGTATATTTCACTTCTTTCCATTTACAAAATAATTCTCAATTCTTTTTTTCCCCTTCTTCTTTTTAATTTATTTCCACACCTCTAAAGAAGGATCCATAATAACAAACTATGATTTTGGTAGCAAGAGATCATAATTATTATAAGGAACTAGTTCCTTATTTGATAAAAGGTATTGGTTTCATGATGTATTTTTATTCACCTATAGGGATGCCAACTACCACGACCTCTCTTGAGGAGGAAATTCACATACCCATTTCTTCTACTTTATCCCTTGAGAAAGAAATGGATTCCCCAATTGACACTTGTGGATCCTAATTTATCTCTGTTTTATCAAAGTCATGCTTTGAACTTGATTCCTCCATAAAATTCAATCTCTTTGGTTTTAATTAGGTTCCTTTTTTCTTAGGAGGATGAACTTGAGCATGGGGACAAGTAACTTATAAATGTCTTAAAATATAACTTACCTTGCACTTGAATGTTGTGTTCTTATAATCCAAACCCCATGTTGAGATGAGGACTCCATGGACTCCATATATTAAGGAATCCATCATTTTTTGTTATTATAATTCATAAAATTTATGCACCCCTCAAAATTCCTCCCAAAACATTGAAGTTAAGGATTCCTTGTATGGAACCTTCAAAAAGTGCAAGATTTCGCATAAAAAATATTTGACTTCAATGCTTTGGGAATGATTTTGGAAGGGTGCATAATGTTTTCGATTATACTTAATCATATCATAGTTCAAAGAGGGATTCATAACGTAGTAGTCTAATCTCATAACAAAAGATTCAGGGCCTTTATTTTGGTGACAAATTTGATTTGAATAAAGAGAAAAAAATCAAAGATTCTTATAGTTTTCCTTTGATCCAAGTTTCATACATAGTATAACACAAACTCTAATTTATTATATCACCAAATTCCAACAACTCAAAAAAAAATTTCATAAATGATTAAACAACCCCAAGATCCATGGTTTTAAAATTCCGCAAGGTTGTACCAATGACATCTAGTAAAATAGGTAATCAGGATTGGTAAGGACCACAAGAAGTCCACATGTTGCAAATTGACACCTAACTTATTAAAATTTGGCACATTGTATCACTTTCTCACACACAAAGTCACTCCTCACTCATATAAGTTCCTCTCGAATTATGGAGGTTGAAGTAGGCTTCCTCCAAAGGGATTCTGAAACATCCCACTATTTCTTGAAGAAATTATCCACACCCACTTAATTTCAAAGAGATTGGTTCACACCCCCAATCTCTCAACCCACCACATCTAATTTTTTTCTAAAAGATCACTAAGTTTTCCTCCATTGGAGGTGCCAAAATATTTTTTTTAGTCTAGGTAGGATCTCGGGGGTAGGCATCCAAATAACTCCTCGTTATCTGGTTCTCACATTTTCAAACATTAGAAGTTGAAAAATAGGGAACTTTAAAATCCTCCAAGTCAAGTGTTCCTAACACCATAAGGTAGGGAGATACCCGTGAAGGGTCGAAGGCTGAGGTCTGGTTGTTCTGTGCATCCCCCCTTGAGTCACCCAACTCTTGGAAGGGATCCAAACCGTGACCCATTTCTGAGGTAGAAAATCTAAATGCCGCCCTTTGATCGAGGTACCTAGTGGCCAAATTTTAGGACATCTACCCAGGTGGAAATTGTAGGTTGCAATTGCAACTTGATCAGATTTTGTGTGGCTATTGGGAAATATCACCATCTCTTTCAGGATATGCACCCTCTACCCCTCATTATAACTGATTGTTTCATCCTTCACTAGTTTCTCTTTCGGTGGATTCAGATCCCACTATTGATTTCTCTTGGAAGGTCCAGTGCTATTTGAGAGGAAGGACGTTACATCTTTTTAGGACATGAGAATTTGTTTTCTTTTTTCTTCCACGTGGACAAAATCCACCTACCCACATGTATCCTTATTTTTTATTTATGTATGATGCTTATTTTATTACATGTGATTGTGAAATGTATTGTGAAAGGTCCAAATTATACAAGTCTCTTGTTAATTTATTTCTCTCATCACCATTTTCACACATTCACTTTGCTAGTCGGACATCATAGGGGACCCACTAAATCCCCGTCCTTTCAAAAACTTGCAAAATCTCCCTCCTATCTTAGGAGGAGTTCTTAGTCTTTCCAACTCACTGGCTCAACCATCTCACACCCCCATAAGGGCCACTATTTTGGGATCAAATTTTATTGGTTCGACCTTACTTGGGTCCAATTCCCAAGGCCATCCATCCACTAGCTCTCCTTCACAAGGAAGCAGGGGGGAAACTTATTCTCAAGGGAGAAGTACAACCCCACCAAACCCCCTTCAAGAGTCAGGTCCACTACCTTCTCACACCATGGATAAAACTAATCCTCCACCACCCCCCGCCATGCCATATTTGGCATCTCTCAACATTCCTGATTTGAGTAAACTCACGAATGGCCCTATATTGCATGACCCCACATGGCCCAATATGCCTACCAAACTACCTTCAGACATTCCCAAGTTTGAAGGAAAATTGGGAGAAGATCCCACCAACCATTTCATGACCTTTCACTTATGGTGCTCTTCAAACAACATCATGGATGCCTCCATCCACTTCAGGTTATTTCAACGCAGACTCACATGTTCATCATACAAATGGTTTGTGGATGAAAAATTAGGGTCCCATCTGAGTTTTGAATCCTTGGCCAAAGCATTTTTGGCCTTCTTTCAACTACCATTTTGTCATGACACTGGTCTAGAACTTCTCTCTGAGTGCAAACAAACCTTGACTACACATATTGTCGACCACATTCACGAATGGTGTTGGTGACATAGTTTATGAAAAGCAGAAACCACCAAAGAACAACGTCTCGATTGGTTTCTCAAATCACTCATATCTATCCTTTCCAAAGATGTGGCATCCACCTTCCTCCAAACCGAAGAGGAATCCATCAGCAAGGCTCAACAGTACTACCTCATTTATGCTCAATCGGGTTACCTATACACATTCATACCTAATGCACCAAGACCCATACCATTTGGTCAAGACAAACCTGGGATGTCTCATGCGGCGAATGGATTGATTGGTACCACAACACACCACAAATCCTACACCCAACCACCACCTATGTACGAAACACCCCAATATCCATCGATGTATGGAGGGCCATATTATTACCCTCCTCCCCTTTACCAACAACCATATCCTATTGCTCTTCCTCCACCCATGAGTGGACCCCTGTTGGCACCCATCATGAGCCTGGATTCTCAACCAAGTTCAGGTACCCCCTCTACCTCAGCTTATAACCTGGGCACTAGTGAAAGTGCTACGCCTTCCTATACACCCTATGGATCATTACCACAACATAATCTGTATTTTCCATTTCCTGGTCCTCCACAGCCAGTTGCTCCTCCACAAGGACAACCACACACCGACGTTAAATTTGTTCAGCCCTGTCCCATTCAACAATTTCATAATTTTGAACAATTGAATACGGAAAATCCATCCCATTAGCTGAATAATGCCAAAAAGAAAGGAAAAAACTGAAACAATAATAACCCAGGACCATGGGGAAATAACCCCCAACAAAACCAACCTGCTGGGGGAAACCAGAATCAGGGTAACTAGAACTCCCAAGGGGACAATAACAACAAACGCCAAGGGAGGAACAACAACCAAAAACCTCTGGACGAACTCCCCTTGCGCTCGTTGCGGTGAGCATGGTCATTATACTCATCATTTCCACCAAATTGTCGATTTCAAATGGATGAAAGACTCCATGAGAGTGCCACATCCTCCAGCATTGTCTGGCCCTCAATAGGCCCCACAACAGTATTTGCAACAACCACCCTCGAATGTGTTGCAAAACCCTATTCCACACCAAGGTGTGATGAATACCCAACAAGAGATACATCCTTCCCCACCATAAATGGGACAATATCAAAACCTCAGAAACCCAGCGGATCGTAATATCCTCCCCACTAGAGAAGAAGAAATTCTTCTGCAAACGTGTAGTCGTCAATACAACGCACCCCCTGAATATACTCCCACCACTTCGGAAGTAGCTCCAACTATAGCCAAACAAACCTTGATGATTCCACGCCCTAGCACTGAACCCTCCATTTTTATCCCCCACATCCCTTTACGATGGAATGTCAACAACCCTCAGGCTACGGTAGCACATAATTACAGTTTGGTCGATGACTTGGCACAATCCCCTACTACCATGTCAGTATTGGAGGTCCTCCAAACCTATCCAACTCAATGAAAATTCTTGCTTTCTGCCTTAGGGACAATTTACCCAACTGATACTAGACTCATCACATTTGATCTAGATTGTGGGGAACCTCATCTCCCTACATTGGTATCTTTCCAGATACCAGTTAAGATTCGAAACATCATGGTTCATTGATGTATCATTGATGAAGGTGCATCCACATGCATCATGTTCAAAATTGTCTGGAAAAAACTTGGCTCCCCTGAGCTAATACCATCTGTCATCAATTTAATAGCCTATGATGGTCGACCATCCTCCCCTGAAGGGCTCTTTCAAAATGTCCCTGTTGAACTTGAAGGAAAAACCATCCTTATCGACGCACCGCTCGATTACAACATCTTGTTTGGACGTAGATACATGTACACTATGAAAGCAATGGCCTCTTCTATGTTTTGAACGATGATGTACCCCCACAACGGGAAAATCATCACCATCGACCAAGTTTCACATTACAAGCCTAATCACTCCAACTTCGATAACATCTTACCTCTTGTCCGCACTAGTTCCGACGCATATCCACGCATGGATATGGCCCCCAGAATTTTTAAGGAGCCATCCTTGCTGGGGGCATACCATGGAGGACCACCTCTCATACACCCCTCAACACAAGTGTGTGTTGTATCTTCCAATGAAACTGAAATCAGAGATACCATTCCTCCCACTGAGGCTTCTCCCCCCCTTGACGTTCCACCAATTGAATAACTTATACCTTAGGAATTACATGAGAACCTTACGACAAAACTTATCCCCGATTACACCCTTCCCCAAGGGAAAATCCCGGTTTGGGAAACAATCCCCCAATCCATCACTCAAATCCCCTTCCTCTACCCCCCACTGAGAGTACAATATTTTTAGGTAGCCGCAATGCTTACCCTTCCCAACATGGTTCTCACCATTCTTGTATGGTATCTACACCACCCCGCGATGGTTCCTCAACCATCCCTCCCTCCCCAATCAGAGGGAATCCTAATGCAGATTCCAGTACTAACTCCGACCACACCAGCCTCACCCCCATGAGCTGACACCACTGCTATGGCTGGGGGTAGACGAAAGAAGAAAGAGACCACTGCTCCACTTCCTCCTCGAGTTCAACCTCCTTGTGCACTATGTGAAAGAGAGGGACACACCACTAATAGATGTCCTTCTCTTCTCGTGTTATGCAATCTGATCCAACTCCCTTGAGCAACCACACCGCTTGTCCCTTCATTAAGCACACCTAGTACTACCACAAAATCCCCTCCTACAGTCAGTAAAGGGCTGTTAACCAAATTCACATGTGCCATTTTTTCAGAATATGGCCAATATACTTATCATTGCCCAGCTCTACCTTAGTTTCGACAAACGTTGATGGCGGTACGCCAAAGCTTTCAGCAAGATCCCTCTCCAACCACACCATCAGGTACCCATGTCACCGACATCCATTATGTATTGACCTCAGTCATGGAATGGAGGAGATGCCCTTGCTTTCTCTATGACTCACTTGATCATTTCATGTACTAGTGTCCTATGATCATTGAATACAGGCATCGTCAAATGACCCTTATTCTCCAACCAACTCACCTCCTGTGATGCAAGTGATTCCCCTTATTCCTTCTCCATATATTGTTGAAATCACCTCCCCTGAACTTGAGTCACTTCCCACTCCTCCATGGTTCCTGGATATCCTATCTGAGGATCTTTGCCCAAATCCTCCCAATTCTCCAGTTCATTTCCCCCAGGAAATCTTACCCCCTACCACAATTGTAATACCCCAAGGACGTGCCCAATTTATATTATGAAATGTAATTATGTTTATAGGCTGGTGAGACAAGTGTATATGAGTTGGTGGGCTTATGTGTTTATTAGGCTAGAGATCCTAGGTGTTAAAGGCCAAGAGCCTAATTTTGTATATGTAATTATGCAGATCACTAATAAAATATTAAAATCATTGCGTGTATACCAACCACGAAGAAAGAGTGATGGGGGACTAATATTCCATAAGGTTGGGTAAGGGAGAGGGGGATGAAAGGTTGGAATAAGGGCTAAGCTTGAGGACTTAATTCCTTGAGAATAATAATTTATTATTATTCCAAAAGGCTGTGTGAAAGATATTTTTTTTATCCTAATTTCTTTGGAAGGACAGGAGACTTCCAAGTGGAAAGGAACATGCTTCATGGGCGATATGTGTCATCCCAGGAACATGCAATTTAAACCAAAGAATCGAGTCGTGTTGGGGGTTCGTCCTTACATTCTCCCATCTTCCGTCTGAACCAGGAAAATCCATCATCGAACCCTGCATAACCTCACACATCTCTGAAACTAGAACTGTGATGCCAACACTGTGTTGTCTTGCTGAGAAGCTCAATGCATCCTATAATTGTTGAGCCTTGCTATGCCTTAGCACTGGTTGTTACCGTTTTGGGTGTCCATTCTGGTTTTCTCAGTTGGTTTTTGTGGCCATGCAGTTCTTGACTGAGTGTGTCTTGCTGCCTGTTGTTCCTGAGTTTATACTTTAAGGCTATAAAGTATACCGTCAAGGCATCCGTAAATATTTAAAGGAATAATTTGAAAATAAGAATTCAAAGGAAGGTTAAAGAGAATCAGTTTCTCAACTGTATCTGTCTTGCTTCCTGTTGTTCTTGGATGCTAATGTCTCTCTCAATAGCAACCCATGAACGTTCTAACTCAACCTGGTTATTTGTGGTTTGTAAAATGGTATTAAATAAATTCAAGGCAATACTGGTTTGATCTTGAAGGCCTGGTTCAGTGTTGGGTTGTCTGCTACTTGGAACAATCATGGAGGATAAAACTTTATTTATTTGTAAAATGATTTTAATCAAATGTTAGTTCAAATTTTCCAAAGATGAGAACAAGAAAAACAATTTTGAAATTCAAAACAGTAATGTAAATACATTCGAGTCCGTTTCCTGGATTTGTAACAATTTTGAGAATCATAAAATAACAAATAAACACTACAGAAAAATATGAGGCCTTAATCAAGAAAGAATATCATATTTCGATTGATAATAATGAAAGAAAATGAGGTTTCTAATGAAAGTTAAGTATTAAGGTACAAAAGATTTACAGGTCTTAAAATTACTAATAGCAATTTCAGAGGAAAAACTGTAAATAATTTGATATCCAAACCAATCTGAACTAGAAATCAATGATGTAGATAACTTCAAATTGATTATTCATTAGAAAAACATTGAAAGAAAAATACAACAAAGTATAATAAACAGGGTTGAAGAACAGATAGCTACAAATTTGCAGGATTCAGAATCTCGTTTGTGATCTATATTATGATGTTTTTGAAAACTATTATTACAATTGGCTCTCTCCAAAAATTCTGAAGCCTTTTCCCAGTCTTTAGAAACTACATTTATACATTTTCATCAAAATTTTCTCGTTGGTGACTAACCAACTTCCTAATATTACGGTTACATAAAAAATAATGTCAACCGTTTACAATTTCTTTCTAATTTCTAATGATAAAAACATTTAAA
>ML785289.1:1184133-1195993 GCA_009831015.1 Picea engelmannii | reverse complement strand
TTATATTAGACGAGGGAAATCATTTAAATGAATTTCCTTTCATCGTCTTTGGGACTAGATGGGGGCAATCAAATATGAATTTCCTTTCACCATCTGTCTTATATTTAGCTTATAAATACGAAGCGGGGGCAATCAATGATACTCAAAATATTAGGGGTGTTTATCTGTGTAAAATTTTACAATAGAGGCTTGTCAACCTGTTTTGATTATTCTAGACCAATCTTTTCTCAACTTTCAAAACCCCTCAGTCTGTAGAGAAAAAGGGAAAGATCATTTTCAGGGGTTTTCTCTTGAGCAAGCTTAAATCCTCAGACAAACTGTTAAGAAATCTAAGAGAGTCTGAATCAACCTAAACATAACCACTTTTAGTCAGAGAATAAGAACTATGAAGGCTGGTCTTACTGAATTTAATTATTTTTCGATTTCGAAAGTTAATACATAATCTCTCCTACTTCGATGAGAAAACCTGAAAAAGTGAAAAACAGTACTGAGGGTATAAAAGGAGATGTTCGACAATTTGTAAGCCAGAAAACATAGGTTGTAATTTCAAAAATAACTCTTTGGACTCTTTTCTTAATTTTTTTTTTACTTTGAAATGCCTTTAAACTTGTTCTAAGTGAAACCCTTAAGGTTTAAGTATTATGAAAAAATTCTTTTATTTACCTATCAACTTACGAGATAAGCAACGTAATTTTTTTTGTTTTTTTTTATTTTTGGTAGAAAAACTTAACCAATTTTATTTTATTTTTATTTATTTACAAAATGAGAATAGATTTTCTAAAAATGAAAAACAAAATGGTATATACAATGAGAGTTTTTGGAAATTAACTATTCCATATAATTCTTTAAAAAACGCTCGTTGACAGGGGCATTCAAGATTTTACCATACAAATTTTCAAGCAGAAATAATTTTTTTCCTTCAGGAGATGCTACCTTAAATGGTTCATACCAAATATGATCGAATTTACCATTTTTTCCTGAATCCTCTTTTCGAGCATCCCATCGCAAAACCAGATCCCCGGGGAGAAAATTCTTGTCCTCGGCTTTACGATCAAATAATACCTTCATGTCATCCTGGTACTTCTGTAATTTTTCATCCACTACTGCCATGTGCTGCTGAACTTCAATCAGCTGATTTATCCTTCTTGTGAGAGGATTTGGTTCTTCCTTCTCGTCTTGCCATAGTTTCATCACAGGAAGTGCTAGGTTTATAGGCAACACTATGTCTGTTCCATATACCATTTGAAAGGGAGAAGTGTCGATAGAATTTTTTGTGCCTATCCGATTTGCCCACAGAGTATATTTTAAATGCAAATGCCAAGACTTTTTATTTTCGTTTAACATTTTCTTGATTATACTGATTAAGCTCTTGTTTGAAGATTCTGCCAAACCATTTCCCTGAGGATAGTATGTTGTGGAATGACCCAGCACAATATTATATTTCTGGCAAAAGCTCACCATTTCCATAGACTTAAAAGCTTGTGCATTGTCTGTGACTATCTTTCTGGGACAACCGAACCTAGATAAGATATTTTCCTCTAAGAAGTCTATAACTACTGAATCAATAGCCTTTCTTGTTGGGATAGCTTCCACCCATTTGGTGAAATAGTCTGTAGCAGTCAGGATCCATCTATGTTGAGCACTTGAATGAGGATTAATTTCACCTATGAAGTCTAGTCCCCATTGTTGAAAAGGAGCTTCTGTCTTTACTGGGACCAATGGCATCGCTGGTAGTTTATGTTTTCCTGCAAAAAATTGGCAAGGACTACAAGCCCGTACCTTAGCATTAACATTTGGGAAAAGTTTGGGCCAGTAATAACTATCCCTCAGGATTTTATATGTCGTAGCCCTTGAAGTGTGGTGTCCTCCACAGACTCCTTCATGAAATTGATCTATAACTTCTTCTGTTTCCAACTCGACCAGACAGACCAAGAGGAAGCCAAGCAGGTCTTTCCAATATAATCGTTTTTCGGAAATATAGTATTTGACTACATGCAGCTTTAGCGTTCTAGCTTTGGATGGAGACAAGTCAGTTGGACATTTCAATGTCAGTAAGTATGTTACTATGTCCTTGTACCAATTCGATGACGCGAATTTATCCTTGATTCTGCTTTCGACTATTTGGTCCTCAAGTTCATTCACGTCTACCCATTCTTTCTCCTTCTGAGAACTGTTTATCCCAAGAGCTCTGAAATTGGATTCAGCTAAAAGTTTTGCCAAACCTTGCCCCTTTACCAATTTTGTTGGTTTAACCTCCAAGTCGAACTCTTGAATTTTGGCAAGCCATATTCCTCTTTTTCCATCACTGTCTGCTTGAACCAAAATATCTTTTATAGAACTAGTGGGTACATATGAAATCACTTTAGAATGTAAAACATAAGTTCTGAAAGCTTTCAATGATTTTACCATAGCATATGTTTGCTTTTACATTATATTATATTTGAGTTCATCATCTCGGAGACTTTTTCTAAAGAAGGCTATCGGTTGCTCGAAACCTTCTTCGTTCTTATGAAGGAGTACAACAACAAGCGTGTGTTCAGAGGAAAATGAAAAAATAAGAAAATCTTTGAGATAATCGGGGCTCGCTAGTACTGGAGCCTCACTTATAACCTTCTTAATATGGGCAAAGGATGCTTTAGCTTCCGCTGTCCATTTTACTTCACTGTTTTTTTTTATCATATCTGTAATCAATTTCACAATTTCAGCGAAGTTAGGAATAAATCTTCTCAAGAAATTTATTTTTCCTAAAAATGATTGAATTTCTTTCACGTTCCTAGGAATAGCTATTGTATCTATAGCTTCTACTCTTTTAGGGTCAATCCTAATTCCATCTCTAGATACGATGTGACCCAACAGCTTGCCTTATTGCATAGCGAAATGAGACTTCTTAGGATTTAAGGATAAACCAAACCTGCGGCATTTTTCAAATGTATGTTTGAGATGAATCATATGGTCTTCATTTGATTTAGAGAAAACAATAAGATCATCCAAATAGATGACTATGAACTTGTCCCGTTCGCCAAAGAAAGTAATATCCATCGCGCGTTGAAAAGTAACACTTGCATTCATCAGTCCAAATGGAATTTTATCGTACATAAACGTGCCCCAAGGAGTGGTAAATGCGGTTTTTTCTTTATCAAGATCACTGACGGCAATTTGATTATAACCTGAAAATCCGTCAATCATTGACATCATATTAGCTCCTACTACTTTTTCAAGAACATGGTCCGTTTTAGGTAGAGGATAATTATCTTTGAGAGAAGATTTATTAAGATTCCTGAAATCGACACACAGTCTAATTTCCCCGTTTTTCTTTCTAACCGGGACCAAATTAGCTACCCAATCAAAATATCTTAAGGGTACAAATATCTTAGCATCAAGAATTTTTTTGACTTCTCGTTCGATAACAGGTAATAAAATGGGGTTAAATTGTTGGAGTTTTTGTTTAAAAGGTTTGACACCAGGTTTGAGAGGTATCTTATGTTCGATCACAGAAGTGTCATATGTTTTCAGTTCTTCATACGACCATCCGAAAACATCTTTGTATTTTCTTAACAACTCCGTGTATTTATTTTTGTTTTATGTTGATAAATATTTGGATAGTTTAACCATTCAGGGGTTTTGTTTAGTTCCTATATTACAATCTTCAACCTCCTCTGGTTGGGGTTGTAGGGTGGTTTTTGAAGGGATATCATCTTGATTAAAAAGTCTTTCCAAAGGGATTAGACCCTTGGGAATTTGGTTGTTCTTGAGAACAAGCATTCGATGATTTGCAATTTTATCATGAAATTCTTTAGAATTCTCCCCTCTTGCATGATCCAAATAGGATCATTTTGATTTTCTTGATCGGTATGCGTTTCTGCAAATTCATCTAATGATTCTAGAAACTTTCGAAGTTGCTCATCGTCTTCAAAAACCTGCCAATGTTGTATGTTATTTGGTATCGAAGGGCGATGTCTCATTTGTATATGATATTTTAATTTAAAAGCAGTCGGGGGTGTGAAAGTTGATGTAGCTTTGGCTAAAGCATTAGCCTGTTGATTGTCAGATCTTGGGACAAAATGAAAATTCACATATGAGAAGAAGTTCTCAATTAAATCCCAGACACAATTCCTATAGGACCGTAATCTAGGATTCTTAGCCTGATACTACTGATTCACCTTTTTTATAATTAACTCAGCGTCACCAAAGACTTCAAGTTTCTTAATTTTCATCCTTCTAGCAGCTTCTAATCCTAGCACTAAAGCTTCATACTCGCATACATTGTTTGTACAATCCACATTCCACTGAAGCCTATATGAAAAAGGAATAACAAATTGATCATCGGGAGCCACAAGAAGTGCTCCTGCCCCGGCTCCAAAGAAAGACAAAGCACCATCAAAATACATTTTCCATACACCAGTGCTATATACATTTTTCTCTATTTCTTTTTTTCCAATTTTTTCTTCTATACATTTATCGTCTACATCTACTTCAAAATCTTCATCAATAGATAATATACAATTTCCTAAATATTGGTCGGCAATATAAACTGGATGATTGTTGGGGTTGTTTGGGTCACCTACAATAAATGCCAACCTAGTCTCTCTGTAAAGATGAGTGTATTGGCCTCCGAAAACTGGAATTGTAGCATATGTCATATCCAATTGGAGAGATCCTCCAAGCTTGGCGCCCCATGATCTAGATAATAGCATACCATACTTTGGGGGAATGTCAGCGACCACTACATCCATAAGAATACTTTTAGCAGGTATTTGAGCCAAACCTACCACTAGGTCTTTAATCATACCTATGCATTTTACTTTCCTCAAATCGAAAGAATATAAGTCACCATAGGGCCTTGTGATTTCAAGACCAATTTTTTCCATAATTTCCTTTGGCATAACATTGTGGGAAGCTCCGGAATCCAACATACAATTATGGAGAAGGTGGTCAAACAGGGTTAACGTAATATAAAAAAGGAGCCACGGTGTCTCTTGCACCTTCGAAGTGTGGACCGAAGACTATGTTTGATTTGTCATCCTCTAAGTTGATGACGTCGGCCTGGCTTTCATCTTCGGAAAAATTAATCATCTTGGCGATTTGTTTTCTATATATGGGGTTTTTAGCTAACTCAACAAGGGGAATAGGAATTTTGATTTTATTTATTTCGTTTTCCAAATTAAAGTTTCCTAGAGCCTTGTCATTTTCGATGTTCGGGGCTTCCATACCTTTCTTTTCAGTTTTTTGTTGAGATGTGAACTTGTTTTCATTTATAGGAGCTTGTGTCTTGACAGGGAGTGTTCCTACTGGTTTTGAATGGACAAGTTGCCTATCAGCTGTGTTTCTTTTCGCAGACTATTTATCAACAACATTTGGGGTTGCCTCATCAGTTTCGCTTCTTGGCAAACTCTTTTTTGTCGAAACATTTGGGAGACTTTTATTTCTTGGTCTTAAATTATATTTTCCCTGTAGTTCAGCTTTAATATCATCTGCAATATCTTGATATGTGAAATCATCAGTCATATTATTGCTAACATGTTCTTCCGATGTACTTTCTTTACTTAAAGATGCTTCGTAATCCTGTCTCGATAAATAAGGCGATTTATTATCGTCACCAAGGTTACTAATATCTTCATCGATTTCTTGAAAATATCCTAAATCTTCCTTTCCAATGTAGTTTTCACTTTTAAAGGGTGTTGGAATTTTTTGATCTTCATTTTTAATTATTTTCTGTGGTCCCTGAGGATCAGGATTTCTTCGAAAATATTTTCTGGGGAAATGATCTCTTTTCGATTTCTCTAGTTCCATTTTTGAGATCTTGTTTGAAATTTCGTGAATTACCCTAGCCATATCTTCTATTCTATCTCCCAAGGATTTTCCCAATCCTGAAGATCCACCTTGCTCTTTAAATTTCCTATTTTCTTTGTTTCCAGTTTCAGTCTTTGCTTTTAGTTTCCCTGATGCCATCATGTTTGATTCAATATCAAGTGCATCATCCTACATTTTCGTGAGATCTGTTGATCTCCTTTCTCTCAATAATAAGGTGAAGTTGGAATCAAAAGCGCCAGCAAAAGTCACTTTTGCTGCAGGTTGTGAAGGTTTCACCTCAACTGGAATTTTATTATACAACTTATTGAACCTCTGTATGAATTCTAGAACTGATTCAGAGTTTTTCTTTCTAAGGGCTCCAAATTCAGTCAAGTAGTAGAGGTGATCCTTCCTCTCTCCCCATTGTCTAATAAATGCACTTTCAAGTTCTTCATAGGGTCTTAAAGATCCAGCTGCTAAGGATCGGAACCAGGTCCTCACTTGTCCCTCAGAAGTTTCAACGAGGAGTCTAGAATAAACATCTTCATGTTCTATTCTGAGTATGTCAGCAAATTGATCAAAAAATTTTATATGTTCTTGGGCAGTCAGATCACCTTCCCCTGTAAATTTCAGAAGGCTTTTCATATAATTCTAGGGGAGATCATGAAGAGGAACGAGAAGAACAAGTGGAGCATATCTAGTAGCTAATTTAGCAAAGATCCCAGGAAGCGGTACTTGACCACCTCCAGGGGCACCACCTCCAGCTCCAACACCTCCTTGTGCAGCCATGGTTAGATTTGAGGCTGAAGTTTGGAAAGTGTGAGGAGAAGATTCTCGAAAATCTGGGGAAGAAACTTCAGGAAATGAGAAAGTATCGAATGAGAGGGGAAGTGAAAGTGATCTTTCAAGAGTTTCCAAGTGTTTTATTGAGTAAAGGCAGGCTGACATATAGTATATGTGGGTAAAAAGACTTGTTTAACTGATTTTCATGATTTTAAAATATTTTTCGGATCAGAGACTGGCGAGGTCTGCTTGCTATCTGGGTTTTTTCTGGTGTTCTTTCGGCTAATAGCTAGTTTAGTTATTGTGGAGTCGCCAAGTGAAAAATATTAAGCCTTAGAAGGTTTTCTGTCCTTGTTCACTATCAAAAAAAAAAAATGTCAATGTCGTTCTTCCTGGGGAAAAGATTCATTTCTTCGTTCCCCAGCAACGACACCAAAAAGATGTTGTTCCTGAGTTTATACTTTTAGGCTATAAAGTATACCGTCAAGGAATCCGTAAATATTTAAAGGAATAATTTGAGAATAGGAATTCAAAGGAAGGTTAAAGGAGAATCAGTGTCTCAACTATCTCTGTCTTGCTTCCTGTTGTTCTTGGATGCTGATGTCTCTCTCAATAGTAGCCCATGAACGTTCTAACTCAACCCGGTTAGTTGTTGTTTGTAAAATGGTATTAAATAAATTCAAGGAAATACTAGTTTGATCTTGAAGGCCTGGTTCAATGTTGGGTTGTCTGCTACTTGGAACAGTCATGGAGGATAAAACTTTATTTATTTGTAAAAGGATTTTAATCAAATGTTACTTCAAATTTTCCAGAGATGAGAACAAGAAAAACAATTTTGAAATTCAAAACAGTAATGTAAATACACTAGAGGTCGTTTCCTGGATTTGTAACAATTTTGAGAATCATAAAATAACAAATAAACACTACAGAAAAATATAAGGATTTAATCAAGAAAGAATCTCATATTTCGATAGATAATAATGAAAGAAAATGAGCCTTCTAACAAAAGTTAAGTATTAAGGTACAAAAGATTTATAGGTCTTAAAATTACTAATAGCAATTTCAGAGGAAAAACTGTAAATAATTTGATATCCAAACCAATCTGAACTAGAAATCAATGATGTAGATAACTTCAAATTGATTATTCATTAGAAAAACATTGAAAGAAAAATACAACAAAGTATAATAAACAGGGTTGAAGAACACATAGCTACAAATTTGCAGGATTCATAATCTCATTTGTGATCTATATTATGATGTATTTGAAAACTGTTATTACAATTGGCTCTCTCCAAAAATTGCGAAGTCTTTTCTCAATCTTTAGAAATTACATTTATACATTTTCATCAAAATTTTCTCATTGGTGACTAACCAACTTCCTAATATTACGGTTACATAAAAAATAATGTCAATCGTTTACAATTTCTTTCTAATTTATAATGATAAAAACATTTAAAAAATATTTTAAGCTTGCGTTGACGAACTTCCTTTCTCCGCTTCAATACATTGAACACATTTACCCAAAAACTTCACAAAATTCCTGGGAGCGTCTGGTATCTCATTTGCTTCAAATAAAAAAAATCTTTTCTGCAATTCAGGCAAACGATTTTCTATCATCTTTTCTATGAATTTAATAGTTTTCAACTTTAGATTTGGCATCACCATCCATTTGTTGATCTCTGTAATATTGATCAATTTAATTTTTAAAATCTCTGTTTTCATTTCCTCCAGCTCTTCTTTAAACCTTAGCTGGTGCTTGGCAATATTAATCTCACTTAATAATCCGGAACAATCATCTGTTCCGATATTCAATGAAGCTCTTTCTAAGAGATCGAAAGTTCCCTGGCAATCATCATTGACCTCTCTTGTTATTTTTTTATATTCCGCCAGGTTTGCTTCCCACACTTTTAATATTATGTCCCCTTTAACCTGTTCAGAAATAGATAATTTGTGAATCTTTCCAACTTCTTCCTTTGATGAGAAAGCCACTGCCTTCTGAAAAGTCGTTCTAGCTGCTTTCGCCTCCCTTTCCTTCTGGAACACATTCTCCAAAGACTTATTTGTTTCTAGAAAATAATTCTAGACTACTTCCATATTCAAGAACACTTTCTATTGTTCTTCCTCTATTCCCAAATATATCTCCAATGCTCGTGTCCTGAAATTTTCAAGTTCTACTACCTGATTAGTAATAGAAATAATTTTATCTTGTAAATGTTTGTTTTCTTCTCCCAACTTTCGAACCTTGTTCCTGTGTGACCTGTATTATGTGTTTTTCCTCCTCCAAGTCTTTATTCATTTTCTGGATTTCTTGCATATCCTTTAGTCTAGCTTGTTCTAGACCCTTTTGTATTCCCAACTAATATTTCTCTCATTTTCTTTTAATTTGTCTTGCAACTGAATTATTGTTTGGTCCTTCTGTTCGAGCATAGTTGTTAAATTGCCAACATAATACATATTTTTTGATGCTATAGCACCCATTGTACCTGTTAATCCTATAGAAAATTCTCCATCTTTGAGTTTCTTTCCATCTATAATAACCCTATGCTTTTTAATCATCCCTTCTCCTCTTGGATGAATTTCCTGTTTCAAGACCGGTCTTCGCTTTTTACTGAAAAAGTAATCTAATGGAGGGATTTCATCTCTCGAAATCAGCTCTAGATCACTAACATATAAACTCCTTCATGGCGGGTTCCAAAAGTTGACTACAATGGAGTTAAGAGGTGATAGGACTATCGAGCTCTGTTGAAGCTATTCCTCCTATCTTTTCTGGAACATTTTTCATGATTTCTGGAATTGTTTCCAGCTCTTTTCTCTTCTCCGTTCCCGATTCTTTTGTTTGAGAACCCTCTGTGTCTTGGGAACGTATCTCGATATTCTTCAACTTACCTTTGTTATTTGATTTATCCTGTGTATTAGTTTCAAACCCTGGAGGGGGTCCTTCCTATTCTGGTGGTGGGGTCGAAATTTCACCCTGCAAACTCTTAGGTAGGCAACTTCACCTATGGCTTTGAAAATATGTGAATCCAGTCTGTGAGTCAGGTGGCAAGGCCTAGAATATGTTCAGTACTTCTTCATCAGACTTAACATCTTTAAATATGTCATCATATATAGATACTTCATGTTCATATGCCTTTAGATTACAATATATGAAATGCCTACTTATTACTTGGTAGGGGTCATATTTTCTGTGCTCAATACCTACTAATTTCACTTCTTCTAATGACTCAGCCTCTAACTTAGAATGGCCTAAATTTGATAAAGAAAATTTCCCAATATGAACAGGGAAAGATGGCCATGATTTCTTCTGAACTGCTTTTAATTCTAATCCAACACCGCCCTTTACTATCTTATAAGCTACCTCCCTGCACACCAATCTGTCCGGTAGGAATTTAGGGAGTGAATGAGGGGGAATGGAACAACCATAAACCCTAATGTAGGAAAAAATTTCCTCAATAAACCAGTTGACAACTGCTTTAAGACTTCCTGTGATTGCATCAGAAATGCGAGGGGGTTCGCATCCAAAAAACATTTTGTGCATAGGAATAATAATAAAATGACAAACCTCGTAAAATGTGTCTTTAGCATTTTCTTCCCAAAGGCCCGAGTGATATTTATGAATGGGTTCTGGACAGGAAATGCTCCAACTCCAATTCATTAATGGAAAGGGAGTCATAAAACAGATTGCATCCATAAAGTATGCAGACATATAAAAAGATGTTGGTTGTCCCTTTGATTTGGCTGCTTTGTAGTTTAAAATTTCTTGTGTTAGGTTATCCGACAAAATCTTATGCCAGTTAAAACCATTTCCTTCTGAAGCTTCCTCTAAAAAGGGCACCCAGTCTGCATGAAAATGACAGGGATCTTTTCTCCCGAAAAGTCTTCATAACATAATGGCTATATAAACCATGTATTCATTTAAGGAGGCTATAGAATAAATCCCATGAGCCTCAGCCCTAAACTTTTCTTCAGACCTGGCCCATCCTCTAATAATATCGGGATATGTCTAGTCTGCCTCAATACATTCTTTTCTCTGAAACTCTGCTAAAAATTCAACATTAAAAGTATGTTTATGATTCGGCGAGAGTTTATACATTACTTGAATGTGCTCTGGTCTGAATGAGCTAACGATAGCTCCTTGCTCGTTTGAAATGTTCCTTGTTGGGATACTGACCTTATCCAGAGCCCAGCTGATCATATCAGTGTATGCCACAAGACTTGGGTGCGCAACGATCTTATGAAGCTCTGACTCAGCTATGTCCCGGAAATGATTTTCAAAATCAGGATGAGCATTCTCAAACTCGTATTCCAACAAATCTGAGATTCGAGTCCAAGATTTAATAGAAACTATAGCATGTGGAGTTGTATCGGAGATAATATCTCCTTCCTGTGCATCTTCATTCTTCTTCGGTGCCTTTCTGGGTGCCATGACGTCTGCGTTTAATTGAAAACCTGTCACAGAAAATGGATGAACGAGCTCAGCTTAGAATGAAAACAAAGACATTCGAATGTTTATTTTGAATATATGTAAAAAATGACAAGATTTGCACAGCTGTCACGGATTTAAAGCTCTTAATGCGAAATATATTTTACTGAGATACGCTTTTAATGTCCGTATTTAGGTACCTTCGGGTTTTGAAGAAAACGAGAAACCGACTTAATTGGTAAGCGAAACATGAATGAACACCTAAGAATGATTACCATTAATCTTGTTTTTAAGAAAAGGTTAATTAATGTTAATCATAGTTTAAAGTTAAAAACTTCGTTTTTCGGGGTTTCGGAAATCCTTATGTCGAGAGGTATGTAGTCGATGAAAAACGATTTCCGAAAATGTGAAATCGTGAAATCGCGATGCTTTAATTAAGATTTAAACGCTTTTAGCACATTAATTAATTGAGATTAGACTTTTTCGGGATTTCGGAAATCGTGATTTTGGGAAACATGATGACAGGAGACGTGTGTTATTAATAAAATCCGATCTTCGAAATCACGAAACCGTGATGGCTTGTTTTTTAAACAGGACATAACTTATCTTAATTAACTAAATAATCACGATTAAGGCCAAAACAAAATTAGTTTAATTTAACGTGACTTATGGATCGGGGTTTCAGAAATCAGGATTTTGGGAAACATGATGACAGGAGACATGCTCTCACTGAACTGCGAATCCCGAAATCGCGACATAATTATTTTAACCCTTAATCTTTCTTATAAGAGACTAAATTATATCGTTTTTAAATTAAGATTCCAACATTTCGGGAAATTAGGGATCGGGATTTTACGATTTGAT
>ML785289.1:1171177-1184083 GCA_009831015.1 Picea engelmannii | reverse complement strand
TCTTTGCATGCCTTCTCTACGCATGCCACATCATGCAACGCTGTGTTCCTCCTGTCTTAACTGCCAGTCTAATTTTAGACTAAAAGTCTTTCTGCTTTTCTTAACTCCAACTGCAGTTTCCTTTTTCTTTTATTCATTCTTCTACTTTTCCCATGCCAACGTTCTCCCTGATTTTCTGAAATGGCTCTTTACTCTGCCTCCTCTACACATGCCACCTCATTCAACGCTGTGTTCCAGCAGTCGTGTTCCAGCAGTCGTGTTCCAGCATCCGTGTTCCAGCAGTCGTGTTCCAGCATCCGTGTTCCAGCAGTCGTGTTCCAGCATTCGTGTTCCAGCATTCGCGTTTCAGCATCTGGCGATCCTGCATTTGTGTTTCAGCATCTACATCTCAGCATCAGTGATTCAACACTTGTGTTTCAACATCTACGTCATTCATGTTCCAGCATCTGTGTTTCAGCATCTGGCGATCCTGCATTTGTGTTTCAGCATCTACGTCTCAGCATCAGTGATTCAGCACTTGTGTTTCAGCATCTACGTCATTCGTGTTCCAGCATCTCTTGTGCGTGTTGTCAACCTTGACTGCTTCATAACCGATTTCCATCAACGACAATCCTTGACCGTCTTCGTCATCTCCTGAGTTGCAGCATTTGTGTCTGTGTTTCAGTAACTGTGTGCCAGCATCTGCGATTGTGTTTCAGCTTCTATGTTCTAACACTTATGCGTGCGATTGTGTTTGCATTTGTGTTGCAGCATGTTTCAACATCTGTTCTTCATAAGCAATCGATTGCCATCAATGACAACCTTGATCATCTGCGTCATCTTTGTTGTAGCCATATTTCCAACATTTTACTTTCCTCGAATCGAAAGAATATAAGTCACCATAGGGCCTTGTGATTTCAAGACCAAGTTTTTCCATAATTTCCTTTGGCATAACATTGTGGGAAGCTCTGGAATCCAACATACAGTTATGGAGAAGGTGGTCAAATAGGGTTAACATAATATGAAAAGGAGCCACGATGTCTCTTGCTCCTTCGAAGTGTGGACCGAAGACTATGTTTGATTTGTCATCCTCTAAGTTGATGACGTCGGCCTGACTTTCATCTTCGGAAAAATTAATCATCTTGATGATTTGTTTTCTGTATATGGGATTTTTAGCTAACTCAATAAAGGGAATAGGAATTTTGATTTTATTTTTTTCGTTTTCCAAATTAAAGCTTCCTAGAGCCTTGTCATTTTCGATGTTCGGGGCTTCCATACCTTTCTTTTCAGTTTTTCGTTGAGATGTGAAATTGTTTTCATTTATAGGAGCTTATGTCTTCACAGGGAGTCTTCCTACTGGTTCTGACTGGACAGGTTTCCTATCAGCTGTGTTTCTTTTCTCAGACTGTTTATCAACAACTTTTGGAGTTGCCTCATCGGTTTCGCTTCTTGGCAAACTCTTTTTTGTCGGAACATTTGGGAGACCTTTATTTCTTGGTCTTAAATTATATTTTCCCTGTAGTTCAGCTATAATATCATCTGCAATATCTTGATATGTGAAATTATCAGTCATATTATTGCTAACATGTTCTTCCGATGTACTTTCTTTACTTAAAGATGCTTCGTAATCCTGTCTCGATAAATAAGGCAATTTATTATCGTCACCAAGGTTACTAATATCTTCATCGATTTCTTGAAAATCTCCTAAATCTTCCTCTCCAATGTAGTTTTCACTTTTAAAGGGTGTTGGAATTTTTTGATCTTCATTTTTAATTATTTTCTGTGGTCCCTCATGAGGATCAAGATTTCTTCGAAAATCTTTTCTGGGGAAATTATCTCTTTTCGATTTCTCTAGTTCCATTTTTGAGATCTTGTTTGAAAGTTCTCGAATGACCCTAGCCATCTCTTCTATTCTATCTCCCAAGGATTTTCCCGATCCTGAAGATTCACCTTGCTCTTTAAATTTCCTATTTTCTTTGTTTCCAGTTTCAGTCTTTGCTTTTAGTTTCCCTGATGCCATCATGTTTGATTCAATCTCAAGCGCATCATCCTGCATTTTCGTGAGATCTGTTAATCTCCTTTCTCTCAATAATAAGGTGAAGTCGGGATCAAAAGTGCCAGCAAAAGTCACTTTTGATGCAGGTTGTGAAGGTTTCACCTCAACTAGAATTTTATTATACAACTTATTGAACCTCTGTGTGAATTCTAGAACTGATTCAGAGTTTTTCTTTCTAAGGGCTCGAAATTCAGTCAAGTAGTAGAGGTGATCCTTCCTCTCTCCCCATTGTCTAATAAATGCACTTTCAACTTATTCATAGGATCTTAAAGATCTAGCTTCTAAGGATTGGAACCAGGTCCTCACTTGTCCCTTGGAAGTTTCAACGAGGAGTCTAGAATAAACATCTTCATGTTCTATTCCGAGTATGTCAACAAATTGATCAAAAAAGTTTATATGTTCTTGGGAAGTCAGATCACCTTCCCCTGTAAATTTCAGAAGGCTTTTCATATAATTCTCGAGGAGATCATGATGAGGAACGGGAAGAACAAGTGGAGCATATCTAGCATCTAATTTAGTGAAGATCCCAGGAAGCGGTACTTGACCACCTCCAGGGGAACCACCTCCAGTTCCAGCACCTCCTTGTGCAGCCATGGTTAGATTTGAGGCTGAAGTTCGGAAAGTGTGAGGAGAAGATTCTCGTAAATCTGGGGAAGAAACTTTAGGAAATGAGAAAGTATCGAATGAGAGGGGAAGTGAAAGTGATATTTCAAGAGTTTCCGAAGTGTTTGATTGCGTAAAGTCAGGTTGACATATAGTATATGTGGGTAAAAACACTTGTTTAAGTGATTTTCGTGATTTTAAAATATTTTTCGGATCGGAGACTGGCGAGGTCTGCTTGCTATCCACGTTTTTTCTGGTGCTCTTTTGGCTAATAGCTAGTTTAGTTATTGTGGAGTCGCCAAGTGAAAAATATTAAGCCTTAGAAGGTTTTCTGTCCTTGTTCACTATCAAAAACAAAAAATGTCAATGTCGTTCTTCCCGGGGAAAAGATTCGTTTCTTCGTTCCTCGGCAACGGCGCCAAAAAGATGTTGTTCCTGAGTTTATACTTTTAGGCTATAAAGTATACCATCAAGGCATCCATAAATATTTAAAGGAATAATTTGAGAATAAGAATTCAAAGGAAGGTTAAAGGAGAATCAGTGTCTCAACTGTCTCTGTCTTGCTTCCTGTTTTTCTTGGATGCTAATGTCTCTCTCAATAGCAGCCCATGAACGTTCTAACTCAACCCGGTTAGTTGTTGTTTGTAAAATGGTATTAAATAAATTCAAGTCAATACTGGTTTGATCTTGAAGGCCTGATTCAATGTTGGGTTGTCTGCTACTTGGAACAGTCATGGAGGATAAAACTTTATTTATTTGTAAAAGGATTTTAATCAAATGTTACTTCAAATTTTCCAAAGATGAGAACAAGAAAAATAATTTTGAAATTCAAAACAGTAATGTAAATACATTCAAGGCCGTTTCCTGGATTTGTAACAATTTTTAGAATCATAAAATAACAAATAAACATTACAGAAAAATATGAGGCTTTAAACAAGAAAGAATCTCATATTTCAATAGATAATAATGAAAGAAAATGAGGCTTCTAACGAAAGTTAAGTATTAAGGTACAAAAGATTTATAGGTATTAAAATTACTAATAGCAATTTCAGAGGAAAAGCTGTAAATAATTTGATATCCAAACCAATCTGAACTAGAAATCAATGATGTAGATAACTTCAAATTGATTATTCATTAGAAAAACATTGAAAGAAAAATACAACAAAGTATAATAAACAGGGTTGAAGAACACATAGCTACAAATTTGCAGGATTCGGAATCTCGTTTGTGATCTATGTTATGATGTATTTGAAAACTGTTATTACAATTGTCTCTCTCCAAAAATTTCGAAGCCTTTTCTCAGTCTTTAGAAACTACATTTATACATTTTCATCAAAATTTTCTCATTGGTGACTAACCAACTTCCTAATATTACAGTTACATAAAAAATAATGTCAACCGTTTACAATTTCTTTCTAATTTCTAATGATAAAAACATTTAAAAAAGATTTTAAGCTTGCATTGACGAACTTCCTTTCTCCGCTTCAATACATTGAACACATTTCCCCAAAAACTTCACAAAAGTCCTGGGAGCATCTGGTATCTCATTTGCTTCAAATAAGAAAAATCTTTTCTGCAATTCGGGCAAACGATTTTCTATCATCATTTCTGTGAATTTAATATTTTTCAACTTTAGATTTGGCGTCACCATCCATTTGTTGATCTCTGTAATATTGATCAATTTAATTTTTAAAATCTCTGTTTTCATTTCCTCCAGCTCTTCTTTAAACCTTAGCTAGTGCTTGGCAATATTAATCTCACCTAATAATCCGGAAAAATCATCTGTTCCGATATTCAATGAAGCTCTTTCTAAGAGATCGAAAATTCCTTGGCAATCATCATTGACCTCTCTTGTTATTCTTTTATATTCGGCCAAGTTTGCTTCCCACACTTTTAATATTATGTCCCCTTTAACCTGTTCAGAAATAGATGATTTCTGAATCTTTCCAACTTCTTCCTTTGATGAGAAAGCCACTACTTTCTGAAAAGTCGTTCTAGCTGCTTTCGCCTCCCTTTCCTTCTGGAACACATTCTCCAAAGACTTATTTGTTTCTTGAAAATAATTCCGGACTACTTCCAGATTCAAGAACACTTTCTGTTGTTCTTCCTCTATTCTCAAATATATATCCAATGCTTGTGTCCTGAAATTTTGAAGTTCTACTACCTGATTAGTAATAGAAATAATTTTATCTTGTAAATGTTTGTTTTCTTCTCCCAGCTTTTGAACCTTGTTCCTGTGTGACTTGTATTATGTGTTTTTCCTTCTCCAAGTCTTTATTCATTTTCTGGATTTCTTGCATATCCTTTAGTCTATCTTGTTATAGACCCTTTTGTATTCCCCAACTAATATTTCTCTCATTTTCTTTTAATTTGTCTTGCAACTGAATTATTGTTTGGTCCTTCTATTCGAGCATAGTTGTTAAATTGCCAACATAATACATATTTGTTGATGCTATAGAACCCATTGTACCTGCTAATTCTATAGAAAATTCTCCATCTTTGAGTTTCTTTCCATCTATAATAACCCTATGCTTTTTAATCATCCCTTCTCCTCTTGGATGAATTTCCTGTTTCAAGACCGGTCTTCGCTTTTTATTGAAAAAGTAATCTGATGGGGGGATTTCATCTCTCGAAATCGGCTCTAGATCACTAACATATAAAAATCCTTCATGGGGGGTTCCAAAAGTTGACTGCAATGGAGTTAAAGAGGTGATAGGACTACCGAGCTCTGTTGAATCTATTCCTCCTATCTTTTCTGGAACATTTTTCATGATTTCTGGAATTGTTTCCAGCTCTTTTCTCTTCTCTATTCCCGATTCTTTTGTTTGAGAACCCTCTGTGTCTTGGCAATGTATCTCAGTATTCTTCAACTTACCTTTGTTATTTGCTTTATCCTGTGTATTAGTTTCAAACCCTGGAGGGGGTCCTTCCTGTTCTGGCGGTGGGGTCGAAATTTCACCCTGCAAACTCTTAGGTAGGCAACTTCGCCTATGGCTTTGAAAAGATGTGAATCCAGTCTGTGAGTTAGGTGGCAAGGCCTGGACTATGTTTAGTACTTCTTCATAAGACTTAACATCTTTAAATATATTATCATAAATAGATACTTCATGTTCATACGCCTTTAGATTACAATATATGAAATGCCTACTTATTACTTGGTAGGGGTCATATTTTTTGTGCTCAATACCTACTAATTTCACTTCTTCTAATGACTCAGCCTCTAACTTAGAATGGCCTAAATTTGATAACGAAAATTTCCCAATATGAACAGGGAAATATGGCCATGATTTCTTCTGAACTGCTTTTAATTCTAATCCAACACCGCCCTTTACTATCTGATAAGCTACCTCCCTGCACACCAATCTGTCTGGTAGGAATTTAGGGAGTGCATGAGGGGGAATGGAACAACCATAAACCCTAATGTAGGAAAAAATTTCCTCAATAAACCAGTCGACAACTGCTTTAAGACTTCCCGTGATTGCATCAGAAATGCGAGGGGTTTCGCATCCAAAAAACATTTTGTGCATAGGAATAATAATAAAATGACAAACCTCGTAAAATGTGTCTTTAGAATTTTCTTCCCAAAGGGCCGAGTGATATTTATGAATGGTTTCTGGACAAGAAATGCTCCAACTCCAATTCATTAATGGAAAGGGAGTCATAAAACAGATTGCATCCATAATGTATGTAGACATATAAAAAGCTGTTGGTTGTCCCTTTGATTTCGCTGCTTTGTAGTTTAAAATTTCTTGTGTTAGGTTATCCGACAAAATATTATGCCAGTTAAAACCATTTCCTTCTGAAGCTTCCTCTAAAAAGGGCACCCAGTCTGCATGAAAATAACAGGGATCTTTTCTCCCGAAAAGTCTGCATAACATAAATGCTATATAAACCATGTATTCATTTAAGGAGGCTGTAGCATAAATCCCATGAGCATCAGCCCTAAACTTTTCTTCAAACCTCACCCATCCTCTAATCATCTCGAGATATGTCTGGTCTGCCTCAATACATTCTTTTCTCTGAAACTTTGCTAAAAATTCAACATTAAAAGTATGTTTATGATTTGGCGAGAGTTTATACATTACTCGAGTGTGCTCTGTTCTGAATGAGCTGACGATAGCTCCTTGCTCGTTTAAAATGTTCCTTGTTGGGATATCGACCTTATCCAGAGCCCAGCTGATCATATCAGTGTATGCCACAAGCCTCGGGCGTGCAACGATCTTATGAAGCTCTGACTCAACTATGTCCCGGGAATGATTTTCAGAATCAGGATGAGCATTCTCAAACTTGTATTCCAGCAAATCTGAGATTTGAGTCCAATATTTAATAGAATCTATAGCATGTGGAGTTGTATCGGAGATAATATCTCCTTCCTGTGTGTCTTCATTCTTCTTCGGTGCCTTTCTGGGTGCCATGACTTCTGCGTTTAATTGAAAACCTGTCACAGAAAATGGATGAACGAGATCAACTTAGAATGAAAACAAAGACATTCGAATGTTTATTTTGAATATATTTAAAAAATGACAAGATTTGCACAACTGTCACGAATTTAAAGCTCTTAACGCGGAAGATATTTTACCAAGATATGCTTTTAATGTCCGTATTTAGGTACCTTCGGGTTTTGAAGAAAACGAGAAACCTACTTAATTGGTAAGCGAAACATGAATGAACACCTAAGAATGATTACCATTAATCTTTTTTTTAAGAAAAGGTTAATTAATGTTAATCATAGTTTAAAGCTGAAAACTTTGTTTTTCGGGGTTTCGAAAATCCTGATGTCGAGAGGTATGTAGTCGATGAAAAACGATTTTCAAAAATGTGAAATCGTGAAATCGCGATGCTTTAATTAAGATTTAAACGCTTTTAGCACATTAATTAATTGAGATTAGACTTTTTCGGGATTTCGGAAATCAGGATTTCGGGAAACATGATGACAGGAGATGTGTGTTATTAATAAAATCCGATCTCCAAAATCGCGAAACCGTGATGGCTTTTTTTTTAAACAGGACTTAACTTATCTTAATTAACTAAATAATCACGATTAAGGCCAAAACAAAATTAGTTTAATTTAACGTGACTTATGGATCAGGGTTTCAAAAATCGGGATTTCGGGAAACATGATGACAAGAGACGTGCTCTCACTGAACTGTGAATCCCGAAATCGCGACATAATTATTTTAACCCTTAATCTTTCTTATAAGAGACTAAATTTATTCGTTTTTAAATTAAGATTCCAACATTTTGGGAAATCGGGGATCGGGATTTCACAATTTGATTTGAATAAAAAATTTGTTTGTAGGAAACCTTGAATCCTGATTTTTTTTTTTTTTTAAGTTTAATTTAAAAAATCATAAATTTAAATTTCAACACATTTTATATAATTTTCAAATAAAAAGCGTCGGAAGTCTTATATTTTTTGTAAACCTTTTTCCCGTTCATTATCCAAAAAAATTTAAAAGAATTAAGAAAAAGGTATCGTGTATTTAGAAATGATACGAAACTCTTGTTTTATGAAAAGCCGAAACCCGAAAAAGAAAAAATCTAGGCCTTAAGGGTAAAAATTTAAGATCTGTTTCAACACTGCCATTGTCTTTTCCTTGCTAAGTCTTGTTGTTTTCCTCACTGTGTTGGAACTGGGTTGAAAAAGCAGGTTGTCAGGCTTGTGATCAACACTCTCTCCAGGTGAGAGAGGTGGTTGTGTTCGAAGAGGCAGGTTGTCAAGTCTGTGAGCAAATCTCTCCAGGTGAGAGAGTGTGATGAGGAAGTGAGATCTCATCGAAGGGGTCCGGTAGCTACTACAGAGCTCTAAGAATTCTGGTCCGGCCTGTTGCTGATAGCCAAGGCAAGGGAGGTGAAGCAACCAATGGACTGTGTGACAGTGAAGGTGTATACTCCTGGGGTGGGACAAACATGTGGGGAATGCGAGTCTGTGAGTACTGGGTGTAAGTGACTCCTAGGAGAGAATCCTTCCTATTTAACTCTTTGACTTCCCTATTGAACTTGCCTAGCCTAGGAATCCCTTGTCTGGTGGGGCTTAGTCCCAGCTCGGGGGTGACCTATTGCTGAGAGTGATGAGAAGTGTGGTCTAAGGCAGGGAGGTTCGTGGAAGGTCTACATGCAGTTGGTGGTTGTTGAGTCTCATTATTGACACATCTATGACCCTATATTATCTATGTCTGAATCAATTTTACCTATGATATGTGTATCTAATTGATTGTTTCATCCATAAATACAATTAATGACCTTGATCATGTGCATAGAGACGTAACTTATGGTTAAGGCATGATTTGTTTAATTTTACTGATTTAATTCGATTAAATGCTTGATTATGAATGATCCTAATCAATTTGACTCTTAATAAGTATGATCCGGTACTCAGTCTATTCCGGTACCATGGCTCCACCAACTCCGGTACCAGCCTGTGCTAATCTGGTACTAGACATAATTCGAAATTTTGGAAAGCTTCTAGAGGAAAATCGGGTACATGGGTTTTTTCTAGAATGATGTTTTCATGCGGACATGTGAGACATAATTCACCCATCTCGCATGTGTGGACCTCCAGCTCAAGGGGAATGATTCTGCCAAAATTAGTAACAAAACTCAAACTGCCAACTTGCACCTAGATTTTCGTGCACATGGGAACATATCTTTCAAAACTGAAAAATAGGTTCTTAGGAATATCATCCAGATACAAAACCCAGAAACTGTTTTCAACATTTCAAATTGGCTGGAAAGATATGGGTGGATCCATAACTCAAATCTGCCCAAATTGCAATAAAACCCAGATTTTTGAGGATTTTATCTAAAATTGTAAATTTAAAATCTGAGCATTGGGATTCGGTCCCATCCACTTCTCAATGATTATTCATGTATAAATAATCCTCATATGGCTATTATAAATAGCCATTAGTTTCATGAATGTTTTGTAAAGGAGAGATTTATTCTTGTGAGAAAGCTTTGAGTTGCTAGCCATGTAAAAACAAAGTTTTTGATCTCAATGAAAATTTGATTGTTGCTGAAGCATTAGACACCATCACCATTTGATCTAAGTATTTTTAGCAACACTAACCTCCTGGGAAGGGCCCCTCAGAGTGGTAAGTGTTGCTATATTTTATTTTCTTTGTATATTAGCATCACGTTTAGTTTCTTTTCTTCTTGCATTATTGTTTAGTTTGAAAGTCATATATTGTGTGTTTTCATTCTGCAATTAATGTGTATTCTGCAAATCGATTCTTAATAGATAAAAATCAAATCAACACCCTCTCACTTAAGGCATTATTACATTGCATTTGATTGAGGACAAAGTTTGAGTTTAGATCTCATTTCCTTTTACCTAGTTTTTATCCATTTGATTATCTTTTTAATCACTACTGGAATCCATTAAAGGATAGGAAACTTAAGTAAGATACTCACGATTAATCACACAAAAATCACCATGAGTGCATGAAAGACTGTGATCTAAGCCTTTATAGAACTAAGTTATTCCCGTGTCTCAGTGATGAATCCTTAGTGTTAATTTTCTATAGTGTGGGTTTGAAGATTGTTTTGTCGGCTTTAGATTAGGCTAGACTAGGCTCTGATCTTGCGTTTCCTGTGCCTACAACTTGAAGCTTATGAGTCCCAATTGATAATTAAATGTGGGAATTAATAGTTCATATATTTAGCCCCAACATTTTGGCGTCGTTGCCGGGGAGGTGCTAAAGGGATTAGAGCATAGGTAGGTTGCTTTTATTTCTCCAAATCCTTGACTGTTCCTTTCATGCAAGTGAGTTTCTTTTCATTCAAGCGTGTTTATTTTCATGCAAGTGTGGTGCACTTTTAAGGACGACCTAAGGGTGGAGAGAAGATGGTAATATGTGAGGGAAGAGCCCACGCATCCACTTTAGTGGGGTTACTCCAAAATTAGGTTGTCCTCTTCCTTTTAGTAGTTAGAATTTGTGTTTTATTAGCATTTGCCATGTTGTATATATATGAGAAGAGAAGCTAACTTGTGTGAACAGATAACTTGGTGACAACGGGATCCTAGTAGCACGGTGGTGCTTCAAGTATATAATTGGTTTGCTTAGATTTTCTTTTAGTTTTCTTCTTTTTATTTCCTTAGGATTTAAAAAATAATAATTTGGGCACTGTAAGAACCCCCCCTCTACACTAATCCATGTGTGAAACAAGACCCATAAACCAGAAACAAGGACTCAAATATGATCAAGAGTTTGGAAGAACTCTCTCCATCCTAGCAACAGCTGGGATCTCAATCTCTGCCTCGTAGAAAGAACAAATATTGACAGCAGTGAAGAACCTATCCACCTCTCTAGAAGTGATAGAAAAACAAGATTTCCATAAGCTACATCCACAAGAATATCTAGAATCCTCCTTTGATCACCCTTTCCAACCTGTAGATGAGACTGAAGAATCATTCAATGGAGAGAAACTGCCAGAATCTGAGATTGAGGAGTCCTTAGTATGATTCTCAACAGATCATGTATGAACTCCAAAGACCAATCATCTTGAAGAGGATAATCTGCATATCATGATAGAGGAGGACATTCAGTGTGACCTAAACAAAGAAGAGAAAAACAAATATAGTGATCCTATTGAAATATGGTTTCAATTAGTTATTATGTCACACCACTCTTATATTTTTCATTGTTGTTTGATCTCATCATCAAAGCAGCTAGTCCTTCATACTCCGGTATGCATTAAAATTTATCTTTTAAACCCGAGTATGGATATATTTCTAACCTTGTTACACACATGGCTTCACTGGAAGTATTCCTATACTTGAAGGACATTTTCTTGTGTTCAATTAGAGTAGGATAGGTAAATAAATAAATAAATGTTGCACATAAGTACAATGCAAACTATCTTTCATACTTTTCATAAATAGGAATGTCAAAAGCTAATAAAGCAATCATTTTAAGATCTTTTGTTCCTATAGTATATTTCTTTTTAAAAGTTATGATGATTTTGTTTGGAATCTTATGAGAAGGGGATCTCTTCATCCTCCGAATGCACACATAATACTGGAAGGGTTTCAAATTCGGAAAAGGCATCCTTGTCAACAGAAGATAACACTTAAGGGAGTGCTTCTTGACCTATTTCTTCAAAATTCTTCTTTTTCCTTAAAGTTGTTAAAAATGATGCATTCATGCTTTATATTTACCTATCTATTTTAAGACCATTATTTCACAAGGATGATCAATTAAGTGATCTTTTAATAGTAGTTGAAACTGAATGTTAAGTCCAAACTATTTCATTCATAGCTAATAATTCAACTTTTGACATTTTCCCTAAAGTTTCTATTTTTAAGCATGAATAAAAATCCAGTTTTAATTAGTTTGTTTTTAGCAGGTGTTCACAACTCTCTGAGCAACCATTTTTTAGCATCTCACATTGTTTGCATGAGGCCATGCAAAACCTTAGGCATGGGGGAGTGGTTGCTGAAACCTTCATATTATTTTGAAACTTCCGTCGACGAGACCAAATCAACATGTTCAGTGTTGGGATTTGATATTCATTTCTAGAATTTCGGTACCATTCTATTCCGGTACTAATGGTCATTTCTGTACTCGTCCGGTACCAAAGGAGAAAGTTTGCGTCCATACAGTACTGAACAACATTCCTATGCTCATCCATTACTGTGCTCATATGGTACTGATGGTCGCCTGTGTGCTCATCTGGTACCAAAGGAGGAGGTCTCCGCTATTCCGGTACTGAAGCACAACCTTGCGTCCATCCGATACTCAGGTGATCTGGTACTGGTAATGAGGTGTTGGTAGCTCTTATCCTATACTCAAAGTTTTTGCTGCTTGATTTAAATGCTTCAAGTAATAGGACGTATAAACCCAATGTTTTTCGTTTTACTAAAAGAAATTAGACTAATGATGAAATAAACATATGGTTACTCTCAATTATTGCACATTCCCTACCATGAAATTTTGCAAGCCCTCGTATATATATCCTCGTATATTATCATTGAAATCCTTGGTGAAGTGGTTGTCGTTATGAATGAGCAAAAATAATCCATCATGTCACTCTGTTCTAATACTATTTGTTCTCGTACTAAAGAAACCTACTCCATTACTTATATGGTACTGATGCCAAAGTGATATGATCTTTGTCATGTGATTAACATTGTTTTCACTTCAGGTAATTAGAGGTATGGGCTAATATCTTCATGTTCTTTCTATCAAGGATCATTTAAGTCTTGTGTTGAATTGTTTTTACTCTCATGTACATCTTCCTCCTACATTTCTACACTCAACCCTAAA
>ML785289.1:1154530-1170428 GCA_009831015.1 Picea engelmannii | reverse complement strand
GAGAAGTGGGACCCTCATTATATGTAATTCACTTTACCTAAACAAGAAGAGCTTCATCTCTACAAACTTGGATAAGAAACAAGTTAATCATCTTGGGATGTATTCTTTTATGTGTTCCTCTCTTCAAATGATATCTAAATTAATCTTATATCACTTTTGTTTTAAAGGTAATCTAGCCAAGGGGGCCTATTAGTCAAAGTCATTATGAAAACTCTTAGCCACTATCCTATAATCATATTAGAGTCACATCCATCCCTTTATCCTAACTTTGATCGAAAACAAATTGGATAAGACTTAACTTCAGGTAATGCTTGATCAAGTGAGGAGTATCATCAATTGTGAAACTTTGAAGATCATTGTTGCATGAGGACATGCAATGACTTAAGCATGGGGGAATGTTGAGTCTCAGTATTGACACTTCTATTACCCTATATTATCTATGTTTGAGTCAATTTTACCTATGATATGTGTATCTAATTGACTGTTTCATCCATAAATACAATTAATGACCTTGATCATGTGCATAGAGAGGTAACTTATGGTTAATACATGATTTGTTTAATTTTATTAAGTTAATTCGATTAAATGCTTGATTATGTATGATCCTAATCACTTTGGCTCTTAAGAAGCATGATCCGGTACTCAATCTATTCCCGTATCAAGGCTCCACCTATTCCAGTACCAGCCTGTGCTAATCCGGTACTAGACATAATTCAAAATTTTGGAAAGCTTCTAGAGGAAAATCGGGTACATGGGTTTTTTCTAGAATGAGGTTTTCATGCGGACATGTGAGACATAATTCACCCACATCGCATGTGTGGACCACCAGCTCAGGGGGAATGATTCTGCCAAAATTAGTAACAAAACTCAAACTGTCAACTTGTGTCTCGATTTTTGTGCACATGGGAGCATATATTTCAAAACAGAAATATGATTTTTTAGTAATATCATCCAGCTACAAAACCTAGAAACCGTTTTCAACATTTCGAATTGATTGGAAAGATATGGGTGGATCCATAACTCGAATCTGCCCAAATTGCAATAAAACCCAGATTTTTGAGGAGTTTATCTAAAATTGTAAATTTGAAATATGAGCATTGGGATTCGGTCCCATCCACTTCTCAATGATTATTCATGTATAAATAATCCTCATATGGCTATGAGAAAGAGACATTAGTTTCATGAATGTTTTGTAAAGGAGAGATTTATTCTTGTGAGAAAGCTTTGAGTTGCTAGCCATGTAAAAACAAAGTTTTTGATCTCAATGAAGAATTGATTGTTGTTGAAGAATTGGACACCATCTCCATTTGATATGAGTCTTTTTAGCAGCACTAACCTCTTGGGAAGGGCCCCTGAGAGAGGTAAGTGGTGCTATATTTTATTTTCTTTGTATATTAGCATTACGTTTAGTTTATTTTCTTCTTGCATTATTGTTTAGTTTGAAAGTCATATATTGTGTGTTTGCATTCTGCAATTAATTTGTAATTTGCAAATTGATTCTTAATAGATAAAACTCAAATCAACACCCTCTCACTCAAGGCATTAGTACATTGCATTTGATTGAGGACAAAGTTTGAGTTTAGATCTCATTTCCTTTTACCTAGTTTTTATCCATTTGATTATCTTTTTAATCACTACTGGAATCCATTGAAGGATAGGAAACTTAAGTAAGATACTCGCGATTAATCACATGAACATCAACTTGAGTGCATGAAAGACTGTGATCTAAGCCTTTATAGCACTAAGTTATTCATGTGTCTCAGTGATGAATCCTTAGTGTTAATTTTCTATAGTGTGGGTTTGAAGATTGTTTTGTCGGCTTTAGATTAGGCTAGACTAGGTTCTGATCCTGCACCCGCACCTCGAAGATTACGAACCCTGGTTGATAATTAAATGTGGGAATTAATAGTGCATATATTTAGCCCCAACAATGGTGTTACTCTAGTTGAAAATATAAGTATCAGTCTGTGCTTAATTTATATGTTATGCAGATCTGTGATGCTTGAATGTTATTATGTATTCCATTGCGTATATGAATTACTGTTAATTCCATTGGTTTTGTATGGTAGTAGTAATTATATGATTACTCTGTGTTAAATGTTTTAAATTCATTAAAATTCATATTATATAAGTGTATATTCTGCAGTGGTAGCAATACTCGGTCTCTATGTTGGCCGGGGATGTTACAGTCTGGTCTTAGAGCTAAGTGAGACTCCAAGTAGTGGTGTTTTCCAGGCTGGTTGGTGCCTGGGGACATTACAATCTACTATTAGAGCCATGGTTTCAACAATGAGCCTGGATGGGCTAGATAAGTGGTCATTGGACCTAAGGTTTCAAGTGGAAATTATGTTAAGAGGAACCAATTTTGGACCTCAGAAACATTCTTGAGTGCGAAGAGGTTACCTTGGCCATGTTATGAAGCTCAGGAGGAGTAGCGGTATCGTAAAACCATGACAGAAGTGGTGTTGGACTGTAGAGTAATGTGAACCATAGGATATTTTTGGAAGGAAAGGAAAACCTTTACGACCATCACATCTGGAGAAAGTATAGAAGGGTTAACCTGGAAGCCCTTTGGACTTCACGATGTCGATGAAGCTTGATGCAAAGATAAGAGAAAGGATGAAACCTGAAACTCCAAAGTCCCGAAGGAGATATACATTGTAGATCGGAGAAAAGAGATTGACTATTAGATCAAGCAAAAGAGTAGATCGTAACTTTGGAATTCGATGGTCGAGAGAAGTAGGATGTGCTAATGCACAAACTTTTGAAACCCGAAGTTCCGAAGCAAAAGAGAAAATCGTAATTTTGGATTTCGGGAGAATTAATGTATGTTGAGGGGAGAAATTATGAAGTCCCAAAGCTAGAGAGTAGGCATGGTGGGGCTAGATGGCATCACCAAGGGTGACATGGACCTTTCTGGACATGCCACATGCCACCACCTGGGTTGGTGACATTCGTACTACGTGGACCAGGGGGTAAGAAGTTCAGAATTTCAGAATTTGAAAGATGGGAAGGAAGTGAGTGTGAGAACTCCTAAAGTCTTGAAGCTTCGAAGCTACAAAGTCCCAAAACTCCGATGACGAAAGTCCACAGTGAGTATTAGCCATTGTATGTTGGCTAGACATGGACAGTTGATCCACCCTATTTCATGATTTCGGTAATTTGAACTTCGAGATATTGTTGGGGGGCCTCTTTGAAAATTTATGAAGGCCGAAGGCCCGAGTAGCACCTAGTGATCTAGCATTTGGTCATGGCCCGTGATCGCATGGGTTGGGGACTAAGAAAAAGGGGCTAGTGATTGAAATTTATTACAGAGTAGAACAGAGCTCGAAAATTTCATGAAATTTGAACGTTTTCTTAAATCAGATTGGTTTATGAATGTTGTGGGATTTGTTAAGGAATGATGGCCTGACAAATTTCGGTTGACTGCACGTTGTGTTTTCAGAGTTCAACGAGTTTTAGGACCAAAGCGAATTTCCATTGATCATAGAGAAATGGAGGAGGCACAAAATGCTCCCAGTTCAGAGAATGAATTACAAGAAACGGATGTCCATT
Source organism: Picea engelmannii (assembly GCA_009831015.1). Lineage (NCBI taxonomy): Eukaryota > Viridiplantae > Streptophyta > Pinopsida > Pinales > Pinaceae > Picea > Picea engelmannii. The sequence continues at coordinate 1,166,873 of ML785289.1, read as the reverse complement.
TGGGAATGGAATGATCGAACTCCAATGGGCACATAGAAGAGATGGATAAGGAAGGGAACATGATGAAAATCATTGAAAGATTGAAGAAAGATGCCCAGACTCAATGAGCAGATAACATAAATCTCATGAAATCCAAGTATTGATAGGGAGAATTCAACTTGAAGTTGATGCAGAGTCTGGAGAGAATATAAAAGAAGTTGGATAAGGAGAGTAACTTGAGAAAAACAGGGAGTTACAGGATCCCTGAGAAGAAAAGAAGATCAAGAAATGTTACCAGGCATCATTGTCACTCCCCGAAATATTCCAATAAGGAGGTACATAGTAGTTCAATCCCATGTCCTACCAGAAAGCATAGGAGATCTACAGTGGATGAATTGAAGGGAGAAATGAACAAGATTAAGCCTCCTACATTTGATGGAGAACACAAGAAGGAGGAAGATGTCGAGACATGGCTACTAGGAACAAGAAAATACTTCCAACTGTAGAATTATTCCTCTCATGCAGAAGGAAGAATTGCAATGTATCAAATGAATGGAAAGGCATCCATGTGGTGGGATCAACTTATGCAGGTGCAACACATTAGAGAGAAGGATATCATGTGGAAATAATTCAAGAAGTATTTTGAAAAGAAATACTTGACTAAAATATACTATGACAGAAAAATGAAAGAGTTCTTTGAACTCAAGCTCAGTAGCATGACCATTGATGAATACGAACAATTTTTTTTGTAATTACTAAAGTATGTTCCGTTCATCAAAGATGAGACTATCAAAATTCAAAGGTATATGAGTGGATTTCCACCTTCCATCGGTGATAAGAAATAGTATGATGATCCTATGACTATGGAAGAAATGATAAGGAGAGAAAAATGATTATATGAGAAGAAAAGAGAAGCATGCTTTCCAGAATGCTTGTGAAGACAAGAAGAATTTTAAGATGGATCAGAGGAAGAAGGGAGCTAAGCCATCCTTTTTCAGAAAAATTCCTCAAGGATAGCCATCTTTTAGAGAGCCCAGGAAGGCTAAAGTGGGTGGGAAAATGCCAAGACATCCACCTATGGAATGTTGGGATTGTAAAGGAAACCATAGGTACAAAGATTTCCCCCACATAAATGAAAAGGTGAGAGTTGTTCACAATGTTCAATAGGATGAAATAGTGGAGGACATTGGCAGTAGAATACCAAGAATCTACGTAGCCCTGGACAACAAGAAAACATAATATCAGTCACACATGATTGAAGTGGAAGGTATGATCAACAACCATGCCTTTACTATTTTAATTGATTCATGGGCCAGCCATAGTTATATAGATCCTAGAGTGGTGGAAAGTTTGCAATTGTCAAGAAGAAAGCATGGAAAATATTGGCTAGTGCAGCTGGCTACAGGAACCAAGAGAAAGGTTACGAAATTGGTTAAGTCATGTCCGGTGGACATGAATGGACTGAGCATGAGAGCTGAATTGAACATTCTGCCCTTAGGTTCTTATGACTGTCTATTTTGGATGGATTGGTTGGACCAACACCATGCCATCTTAGACTATCATAATAAGGCATTCACTTTCCTGGATGAAGAAGGAAATCGGAAAAAATTCCAAGGAATTCCCAGAGTTGTTGCTATCAGAGAAATCTCAACAATGTAGTTGAAGAAGTTCTACAGGAAAGGTTGTCAATTATTTGCAGCCCACTTGGAGGAAGCTACTGAGGATAAGGTGTCAAATATTGAAGACCATGCGGTTCTAAAGAAGTTTGAGGATGTTTTCCAGGAGGTACCAAGACTACCCACGAAAAGAGATATTGACTTATCCGTAAACCTGATTCCTAGAGCAACTCCAGTGTTGAAAACTCCTTACAGAATGAGTACACCAGAGCTGAAAGAAATGCAATTGCATCTTGAAGAGATTTTGAAGAGGGGGTATATACACCCAAGTGTGTCACCTTGGGGAGCCTCAGTCCTGTTCGTGAAGAAGAAGGATGGGACATTGAGATTGTGTATCGATTTCAGATAGTTGAACAAAGGGACTGTAAAGAACAAGTATCCTCTGCCAAGGATCGATGATCTCTTTGATCAATTGAACGATGCCAAGATATTTTCAAAGATAGATATTAGGTTAGGATATCACCAGATAAGAATAAAGGATGAACACATCAACAAGACTACCTTAAGAACAAGGTACGGTCATTATTAATTCACAGTGGTGCCATTTGGGTTGTCAAATGCACCCGTTGTTTTTATGTGCCTAATGAATGGTGTGTTCAGGGAATATCTGGACAAGTTTGTCATAGTATTTTTAGATTACATCCTGGTGTAATCCAAGTCAAAGGAAGATCATGAAAAACATCTGAAGATGGTGTTACCAGTGGGAAGAGAGCACCAGCTATATGCCAAGTTGAGTAAGTGCTCAATTTATCAAAAGAAGATCCATTACTTGGGGCATATTATTTCAAAGGATGGGATAGTTATAGATCCTAAGAAGATATAATCCATCAAAGAATGGTTAGCACCTAAGAATGTGATAGAATTCATATCCTTTATGGGTCTAGATTGTTATTACAGAAGGTTCATTGCAGGGTTCTCAAGGATAGCTCACCCTATCACTTCCTTGAAAAGGAAGGAGAAGAAGTTCCAGTGGAAAAAAGAATGTGAGAGAAGCTTCCAGTGATTGAAGCAGTTGTTAATCAGTGCTCCAATACTAAGGATTTCATATCTGAATGAAGATTTCCTAGTGTGCACATATGCATGCAAAGAAGGACTGGAAGGAGTCCTCAACCCGAATGGGTTTGCGGTATGTTATGAATCCAGAAAGTTGAAAGAGCATGAAAAGAACTATGCAACTCATGATTTGGAGTTGGTGGGCATAGTGCAGGCTCTGAATAAATGGAGGCATTACCTCATGGGAAAGAGGTTTGAACTGAGGACAAAACATAACGGTCTGAAGTATTTGTTTGATCAGCCAACCTTAAATGCTAGGCATAATAGTTGGTTGGAATTCCTTTGTGAATACGAATTTGATATCAAGCATATCAAAGGAAAGGAGAACAAAGTGGTCAATGCACTCAGTAGGAGAGTGCATGAACTACATGATACAACCATTAACATGTATCAAACTGATATTAAAAGCAGGAATTTGGAAGTTGCAAATGAAGATCTATAGCAGATAGAGTTGGTAGCAAAGCTATAGCAAGGTGAGATGCCACAGAAAGTGGAAGATTATAAGTTGGGAACTGATGGAACACTCCTGTACAAAAATAGAGTTTATGTACCTAATGTCTAGGAATTGAAACTTATGACTTTGAAAGAAATGCATAATGTGCCTTATGTTGGGCACCCTGTATATCGGAAAATTGTGGCAGCAGTCAAGAGACATTACTTTTGGCCAGGTATGAAGAGAGAGATTATTGAATACATCGCTAGATGTATGGAGTCTCAGAAGGTTAAAGATGAGAACATGCACCTAAAAGGGTTGCTACAACCTTTAGCCATTCTTGAGTGGAAGTGGGAAGTAGTGACAATGGATTTCGTCACAGGATTACCCAGAACAAGCAAGCAACATGATTCAATCATCGTGGTGGTAGAAAAGTTTACAAAAGTTACCCATTTTATCGCATTAAAGACTATGCACAAGGTAGATAATGTTGCCAACATATTTATGAGGTAAATAGCACGATTGTATGGAATACCCAAGACAATTGTGTCTGACCGAGACCCAAAATTTACCTCAAATTTCTGGAAGGGCTTATTCAAAGGGTTTGGAACAAATGTAAACTTTAGCACATCCTATCATCCTAAGTATGATGGGAAGACAGAGTGGGTGAATCGAGTAATAGAAGACATACTAAGGATGTATGTGATGGGAAAACCATCTAAATGGGAAGACTACCTACATTTGGTAGAATTCGCCTACAACAATGGGTATCAAGCATCATTGAAGATGAGCCCATTTGAATCACTTTATGGAAGAAAGTGAAATACCCCAGTAAGCTAGGATAACCCAGCTGATGGAGAAGTGGTTAGGCCAGAGTTGCTCAAGGAAATGCAAGAACAAATGCTGAGGATTAACCAAAATTTAAAGGCTACCCAAGATAGGCAGAAGAGTTATGCTGATAAGAACAAAACCCACCAAGAGTTTAAAGTGGGTGATCATGTTTTCTTGAAAGTGAAAGCCAACAGAAGTTCCCCGAAGCTAGGAAAATGTTCAAATTTGGCAGCCAGATTTTGTGGGCCATTTGAAATCGTAGAGAGGATTGGACTAGTTGCATATATGATTGCATTACTTGCATCCACGACTGTACATAATGTGTTTGATGTTTCATGGCTTAAAAAATATATACCTGATGCTAATCATGTTATTGATTGGAATGTGATTCAGGTGGAGCAATAAGGTGTCTTACAAGTGCATCTTGTGAGCATATTGGACCGGAAGAGAAAACATCTCCAGAATCAAGCCATAGGGCTTGTAAAGGTCTAGTGGACCTAGTACGATCTTGAGGATGCAACATGGGAGCATGATTGTGCTATGCAGGCAGAATACCTGCATCTTTTTGAAGATTTTGGGAATCTTGCTGATGTTGTGTAAAGAGTTGCACTGAGGACAGTGAAAAAATAAGGGGATGGGATTGTAATACCCCAAGGAAGTGCCCCAGTTATATTATGAATTTTAATTATGTTTATAGGTTGATGAGCCAAGTGAATATAAGCTAGTGGAATTATGTTTTTATTAGGCCGGAGAGCCTAGGTGTTAAAGGACAAGAGCCTGATTTTGTATATGTAATTATGTAGATCACTAATAAAATATAAAAATTGCTACATGTAGACCGACCACGAAGAAAGAGTGATGGGGGACTAAGCTTACACAAGGTTGTGTAAGGGAGAGGGGACTGAAAGGTTGGAAGAAGGGATAATCTTGAGGGATTAAGTCCTTGAGAATAATAATTTATTATTATTCCAAAAGGATGTGTGAAAGATATTTTTTTTATCCTAAGTTCTTTAGAAGGATAGGAGAATTCCAAGTGGAAAGGAACATGCTCTCATGGGAAACATGTGTCGGCCCAGGTACATGCAATTTAAACCAAAGAATTGATTCATGGTGGGTGTTCGTCCTACCATTCTCCCATCCTCCGTCTGAACTGGTAAAAATTCCATCATCGACCCCTACATAACCTCACGCATCTCTGAAACTATAACCATGAAGTCGTCATTGTTTTGCCTTACTGAGAAGCCCAACTCATCCTATAATTGTTGAGCCTTACTGAGAAGACCAACTCATCCTATAATTGTTGAGCCTTACTATGCCTTAGCACCAACTATTACCATTTTGGGTGTCCATTCTCATTTTTCCAGTTGGTTGTTGTGGCCACCCAGTTCTTGATTGAGTGTGGCTTGTTGTTGTTGTATATTCCTTGCTGAGCCTTGTTGTTGTCCTCACTATGTTGGAATTGGATTGAAGAAGCAGGTTTTCAGGCCTGTGAGAAACACTCCTTCCAGGTGAGAGAGGTATTTGTGGTCTAAGAGGTAGGTTCTCAGGCTTGTGAGAAACTCTCTCCAGGTGAGAGAGTGTGCTAAGGAAGTGAGATCTCCTAGAAGGGGTCCTGTAGTTGCTACAGAGCTCTATGAATTTCAGTCTGGTCTATTGTTGAAGCCCAAGGCAAGGGAGGTGAAGCAGTTGATGGACTGTGTGACAATGAAGGTGTATACTTCTGGGGTGGGATACACATGTGGGGAATGAGAGTCTGTGAGCAGTGGGCGTAAGTCATTCCTCGGAGAGACTCCTTCCTCTTTAACTGTGTGACTTCCCTATTGACCTTGCCTAGCCTAGGAATCCCTTGTCTGGTGGAGCTTAGTCCCAGCTCGGGGGTGACCTATCGCTGAGAGTGATGAGTAGCATGGTCTAAGTCTGGGAAGTTCATGGAATGTTTTCATGTAGTTGGTGGTGTTACTCTAATTGAAAATATAAGTATGAGTCTGTGCTTAATTTATATGTTATGAAAGTCTGTGATGCTTGAATGTTATCATCTATTCTGTTGCGTATACGAATTACTGTTATTTCCATTGATTCTATATGGTAGCATTAATTGTGTGATTACTCTATGTTAAGTGTTTTAAATTCATTAAAATGCATATTATATAAGTGTATATTCTACAGTGGTAGAAATACTGGGTCTCTGTGTTGGTCATGGATGTTCCAATTTGGTATCAGAGCTAAGTGAGAATCTAAGTAGTGGTGTTTTCTAGGCCGGTTGGTGGCTGGGGACGTTACAACAGTTTACCCCCACATTATCTGGACATTTGGTTTATGTCAAGCAAACCGTCGCGGCCTACTTATGACATTCCCTCTACATCTTCACCACTTGAAGACAATAACCCTGTGAAAGTCACCAATGTCACCTCTAGGGATCCCCTGTATTCTCACATTTTTCACTATGATGAAGATATCCTGGAGGAAGTCACTACCCTTGATTGTCCATGGAATTCGCTCCATCATAGAGCGCTTCTTCTCTCACAAGAATTATTTGACCATCCTAGTAAATCCTCCATATGTGCAATCAAAACCAAGTATTTCATTCTGTCAGGGCTTATAGATTGGTTTAATAACCCTATCCCTGCCCCCAATGCTTTTGAATAAGGAAATGTGGCCAATATTTCCCCCACCATCAAAATCAACATTTTCATCAAACCATGAATCATAGAGGAAATCACCATTGGCGCTGCATGCTCCTCTAAGGAACTCACATCTTACAAAGCTCTCTTTCAGGAATACCGAGATATTTTTTCTTGGTCATATACAGAGATGCCCAGCCTTGATACTTCTATCATTGAACATCGCATCGACACATGGCCAAATGTCACGCCAGTCCATCAAAAGAAACTCCCACTGCACCCATCCAAATCCACAGCTATCAAAGCTGAAATTGACAAATTACGCGTTGCCGAGTTCATATACCCCATTGTGTATACCTCATGGGTCTCCAACCTCGTACCTGTTAACAAAAAACAAGTCACTATTCGCATCTACACTGACTTTTGTGATCTCAATCATGCTTGTCCCAAAGAAAACTTCCCAACCCCTTTCATCGACCAAATTATCGATCACTGTGCTGACCACGAAGCCTTATCCTTCATGGATGGGTTCTCCAGCTACAATCAAATCCAAATCCATCCAGCAGATCAGTATAAAACCACATTTACCACCCAATAGGGTACTTTTTCTTATCATGTCATTCCTTTTGGACTAAAAAATGCAGGTTCTACATTCCAATGGGCCATGAATTATGTTTTCCATGATCTCCCTTGCATCATTATTGCTTACTTGGATGACCTTACTGCTCGATCCAAGAAACAAAATCATCATCTAGACGACTTACGAGTCGTCTTTCAACAATGTTGAAAGTGAAATATCCGCTTGAACCCCCTCAAGTGTGTATTTTGCATCACTGTTGGATGCCTCCTTGGGTTCATTGTCTCCCAACACGACATCACAGTGGACCCACTCAAGGTCCAAGATATCACATAAATTCCACCACCTAGGAATTTGTGCCAACTGTAGAGCCTACAAGGAAAACCCAACTTTTTACAATGCTTTGTCCTAGACTACGCCACTCGCGTGCATGGTTTCCTTTTCTTACAATGTCATGATATCCCATTTCGCTGGGATGAACATGCCCAAAATGCTTTTGATGACTTAAAAGCGACGCTCTCCAATGCCCCTTTGATTGGTCCTCCTGATTATGATGGTGATTACATCCTCTACTTGTTGGCCTCAGCCATCTTAGTAGCAGGAGTTCTCGTCCAACTAAGGGATGATGGTCACGAGCATGTTATTTACTACATTAGTAAAAACATTTCAGGACAACCCAATATGATAATGAAGATAAACTCACCCTCACATTTGTACTCGTAGTCCAGAAAATGCGTCACTATATCTTGTTCCACACTACCAAAGTCATGGAAGATTCCAACCCCATGCAGTACTTCCTTAGCTGATGGTAAATTAATGAATTTTTTTCCCGATGGATCGTCATCCTTCAGGAATATGACCTAGAGTTTTCAACTCCCAAAAGAAACAAAGCACTCGTTCTCACCGAACTCATCATGACGTTTCCCTTAGGTGATTCCAGTTCACCCGTCAATACAGATTTTCCTGACAAACACCTTTTCTACATCCCCTCGGATGACCCCTAGTATGGAGACCTTCTCGTCTACCTTCGGACACAGAAATTTGGGTCTCATCTCTCTCGAGATGATCGTCGGTGCCTTCGCCATCAGGCCCTTCGGTACCTTCTCATTAGTGACATATTGTATCAACGTGGGGTCAACACCATACTCTGTCGATGTTTGACCATCCACGAAGAGAAAAGAGTCTTGAACGATTGTCATAACAACGCTTGTGGTGGCCACCTCTCAGAGATGTCCACAACCCAAAATATTATTTGAGTAGGCTACTTCTATCCCACATTGTTTCATGACTGCATCCATGCTGTCAAGCGATACGACAAATGCTAGATTTATGCAAACAAAGCATGAGTGCTACCTGCTCTTCTACATCCAGTCATCACTGTCGTCCCCTTTTGCAAATGGGACATCGAATTCATGACTTGAAACACTCCATCTAGTAATGGACACAAGTACATCATTGTGGCAGTATATTACTTTACCAAATGGGCCGAAGCCATGCCTACCTTCAACAAAATCGTTGACACATCAACACGTTTGTTCTTCAACCACGTCATTACTCATTTCAGAGTTCCACTACAATTAGTCTCCAATCAAGGTAAGCAATTTGAGAATGAGATCATTGTCGAATTCTCATTGAGGTTAGGATTCTCTCATGAGTTTGCCTCCCCATACTACCCTCAGTCCAATGGGTAGGTCGAGGTTGTTAACAAAGTCCTCAAAACCATGTTGCAACGCACTGTCAACAAACATCATACCAACTGGCATCATATGTTGTTTTCAACATTATGGACTTATCGCACGATAGTCAAAACTGCCACTAGTTTTACACCATTTTATCTCATCCATGGGATCGAAGCCACCCTCCCCATCGAGTGAAAAATTCCCACGTTGCGCACCACCATCGAGCTATTACCTGACACTGCTCCAATGGAGCAGCGATTACTGAAATTAGAGTCACTGGATGAAGATCATCGATCTTCATTATAGAACAATGAGGCAGCTAAACAATGGTCCAAATCCACCTTTGACTGCCATATATAGTCACTATAGCAACGGGTACAAATGAGGTGGCATTGTGGGCCCCACAACCATATATAGTCCCTTTTTTCCAAACTTCCACACTTGGTTACAAGAGCTCAGAGTCTCTATTTTCTGATCTGTCTTCAGCCACTGGGTCAGGGTCCCACCACCTACATAGTCACATTCCCTAGGTCACCATATACACTTGGCCCCAGGGGAACATTTTTCTCACATCACGTCCAGGTACGCATGCTCATGTTCAAAACTATCAAATAATTGTTATATGTTCTTTATCTTCAGATATTGTTCACGTTGGGTATTTGGTTTTAATGTGTACAGGTACTTGGTCATTACAAACTAGTGCAGCCCCTTCAGGTATATGATCAACAGTGGCATGTAATCATTCCCTTTGAATATCAATTGCATCTCCTAGTCACACCCTCCAACATTTTCCTTTAGGGTACCTACATCCGGCTCTGTAGTAATGTCACTTCCACTGCACTTTGGTACTGTCACCTGATAGCACTCTCCCCCACATGAGTTGTCCCATTCATAGTACCCCTTGGCACTTTGACACTCATACTTCTTTCAACCCCTAGGGATGGGAGTGATCCGGATTATTTTCGGCACGAAATGAGAGCGAAGATATAACAAAGAAATGCACAGAGATATCACAAATATTCAATAATATAACATAAATTTATCAAAGATGCAACCATAAAGACAGATATACAGTAATACATGATTTCTATTAATGAAATACATGTGCAGACTGTAAAAATACAGAGTGAAAGACTCGCTAGAATGGTGGCAACTTATCTCTGAGAAGAGATGTGACGGTTACTCGCATTCACAAGAAGAAGATTACAATGAGGCTCTGAAGGCATTTTTACAATAAACAGGAATGCAAAAAACCCTAGACATCCAAAGACCTAACCCTAGGAGATGAGGCGCCAAAAGTCACGTGGGCCCCGTTTGGGTAAGTTAGTACATCAACTTCCCGGGGTCGTAACTTTTTCATAAGATCTCTGTTTTAGGTGTATGATAGCTCATTGGAAAGGTATCATCGAGGAGATTCATTTTTGGGTCTCAATCATTCCTTTGTCTATCATTGAGAAGCTATATCTAGAAAAACCTTCATTTAGGCCCTCAAAATGGCCCCAGAAGTTAAAACCTACTAAAAATAGTAAATTGCCAAAATTGCCAGAAAACTATTTTGAGCCAATCGAAAAGGTGGGTGGCCACCGATATCCACCTGGATTAGGGAGTCCTAATAGTCTTACGCATTTTCTAGAATCAACCACATACTCCTTCTCATCATTTTTCTAGCTTTCCCAATGGAATTACAGGTTATCTCATCATGGTTCTATTTTCACTGCACCTTCGAAGTATCATTAACCCTCCATTTCATACACAATCAGTTTGCCCATCTACAGATTTCCCTCCATTCATTTACCTCATACAAAAACCTACCCATGGGACCCCCACCCTCCACCAGTTCTCCACGCAACTTGTGACCTAACAAGCCAAGCCATCTTGCATTGGGGCACCCGTTTCTATATCTGTACACTCATCCCAAATTATGCTTTATTTATTTGGTAATTGTACAAATCCTTTTGTTTCCAACATTTACTTCACTTTTTGGTTGTCATCCTCGACAACCTTACTTTTATGGCAAAGCAACCCATGTCTCCCTTGGTTGGGGCATTCATTATTCTCTACTCATATTGACATCATCCATAAACCTTGAGTATCCCACAGTCCATGTACCCCATATCTTTGAGTTTGTCCACTTTGTCACGCCTTTGGCACAATTTAACCCCATGTCTAGTCTTCCCCCTGACACTAGATACATTTTCACGGTTGCTGCCAATCATCCTTCAAACATACCCCCAACCAAGGGAATTCTTGAGTCTCACTGCATCTTGACTTCGTTCATGTTACCTATCAGTTCTTGATCTTCTCTAGTGGATTTCATGAAGCCCTTTGCTTCTTGGAGTCACATTTCCCTTTTCATCGACATAAACACAATTTCCAGAAGGGCGATAGTATCTTGAATCTCATTACCTTTACAATGAGGAGTCTCGGATGACAACGAGAGAAACATCATTGCTCTCTGATGTCGTTGACCCCCATAACATTCGACTCTAACAAAATATCCTGTTACAGTGGTTATTACTATACGACTATTGCAGTTGTTTCATACTAGCCGAAGACCTTTGAATTTGTTAGGCCATCAATGCCTACGAGTCATCGACACTTCTTACAGGTGTCCTTGCCTCTTTTCAGAGTATGTTCACCATCAGAATTGTCATCTACCATTATCAAACTCCCATGGAGGGCGCTGCAGTTATCTACATCAGCATACAACTTCAGTTACTGTCTTACATTTTTGAGTTACATGACACAAGCATGGGGCATGCCTGCCTCGTTTGTATACATATTTTATTTTCTCTACCTAGAGAAAGGTTTGGGTCCCACATTTTCCCCTCTCCCTCCGATGGATCGCTCTTGCAGTTCCTATCAACACTCTTCCTTACAATGGTACTCTCAGTAGAATAAACATTGATGTATTTTGGCTATACATATGCTCCTAACCTCACACATTAGGGGGCATATGTTATCACTGAAATTTCGTCCGCAACATTTCATGAAAATGGTTATAGAAATACAACATCTCAAAACACCTATTAGTTCACCTGCAACACCAAAAATGTATTTCCAAGAGGTAATAACTATACAACTGGACAAAAATTGACATGCGCTAAAACACTAAAGGAAGCTCGCGCATAGTGCGCAGGCCAAAGAAGCCCATAGAGAACACAATGCACCATATGCGCAATTGTGTACGAGAAAAGCCACACACTCCTTTGAACAACACATTTATGGTTCTTGTCAGCCCCTCACCCACTTCTCGACCAACTCCCAACTTAATTTGACCCTCAAATCTGAGTTGAATCTGAATGGGGGGCTGGTCAAAGACCGAAGGGTGCCCTAAAGGGCCCCTTGTCCACACTAAGAACTAGTTGGATATTTCCTCAAAGACATGATATAAATGGAGGCCATGGGTGCACTAAGACTTTAAGAATCTCATAGTATTGTTATACTGCCTCTATTCTCCTTCAAGGATCCTCTTTTCTTCTTGGAGCATTCTA
>ML785289.1:1120008-1149668 GCA_009831015.1 Picea engelmannii | reverse complement strand
TAGGCTTCAGTGGAATGTGGATTGTACAAACAATGTATGCGAGTATGAAGCTTTAGTGCTAGGATTAGAAGCTGCTAGAAGGATGAAAATTAAGAAACTCGAAGTCTTTGGTGACGCCAAGTTAATTATAAAATAGGTGAATCAGCAGTATCAGGCTAAGAATCCTAGACTATGGTCCTATAGGAAATGTGTCTGGGATTTAATTGAGAACTTCTTCTCATATGTGAATTTTCCTTTTGTCCCAAGATCTGAGAATCAACAGGCTGATGCTTTAGCCAAAGCTGCATCAACTTTCACACCCCCGACTACTTTTAAATTAAAATATCATATACAAATGAGACATCGCCCTTCGATACCAAATAGCATACAACATTGGCGGGTTTTTGAAGACGATGAGCAACTTCGAAAGTTTCTAGAATCATTAGATGAATTTCTAGAAACGCATACCAATCAAGAAAATCAAAATGATCCTATTTGGATCATGCAAGAGGGGGAGAATTCTAAAGAATTTCACGATAAAATTGCAAATCACCGAATGCTTGTTCTCAAGAACAACCAAATTCCCAAGGGTCTAATCCCTTTGGAAAGACTTTTTAATCAAGATGATATCCCTTCAAAAACCACCCTACAACCCCAACCAGAGGAGGTTGAAGATTGTAATATAGGAACTAAAGAAAACCCCCGAATGGTTAAACTATCCAAATATTTATCAACGGAAAACAAAAATAAATACACGGAGTTGTTAAGAAAATACAAAGATGTTTTTGCATGGTTGTATGAAGAACTGAAAACATATGACACTTCTGTGATCGAACATAAGATACCTCTCAAACCTGGTGTCAAACCTTTTAAACAAAAACTCCAACAATTTAACCCCATTTTATTACTTGTTATCGAACAAGAAGTCAAAAAACTTCTTGATGCTAAGATAATTGTACCCCTAAGATATTTTGATTGGGTAGCTAATCTGGTCCCGGTTAGAAAGAAAAATGGGGAAATTAGACAGTGTGTTGATTTCAGGAATGTTAATAAATCTTCTCTCAAAGATAATTATCCTCTACCTAAAATGGACCATGTTCTTGAAAAAGTAGTAGGGGCTAATAGGATGTCAATGATTGACAGATTTTCAGGTTATAATCAAATTGCCGTCAGTGATCTTGATAAAGAAAAAACCGCATTTACCACTCCTTGGGGCACGTTTATGTACGATAAAATGCCATTTGGACTGATGAATGCAGGTGCTACTTTTCAACGCGCGATGCATATTGCTTTCGTTGGCGAACGGGACAAGTTCGTAGTCATCTATTTGGATGATCTTATTGTTTTCTCTAAATCAGATGAAGACCATATGATTCATCTCAAACAGACATTTGAAAAATGTCACAGGTTTGGTCTATCCTTAAATCCTAAGAAGTCTCATTTCGCTATGCTAGAAGGCAAGCTGTTGGGTCACATCGTATCTTGAGATGGAATTAGGATTGACCCTAAAAGAGTAGAAGCTATGGATACAATAGCTATTCCTAGGAATGTGAAAGAAATTCAATCATTTTTAGGAAAAATAAATTTCTTGAGAAGATTTATTCCTAACTTCGCTGAAATTGTGAAATTGATTACAGATATGCTAAAAAAAAACAGTGAAGTAAAATGGACAGCGGAAGCTAAAGCATCCTTTGCCCATATTAAGAAGGTTATAAGTGAGGCTCCAGTACTAGCGAGCCCCGATTATCTCAAAGATTTTCTTATTTTTTCATTTGCCTCTGAACACACGCTTGTTGTTGTACTCCTTCAGAAGAACGAAGAAGGTTTCGAGGAACCGATAGCCTTCTTTAGAAAAAGTATCCGAGATGCTGAACTCAAATATAATATAATGTAAAAGAAATAATATGCTATGGTAAAAGCATTGAAAGCTTTCAGAACTTATGTTTTACATTCTAAAGTGATTGCATATGTACCCACTAGTTCTCTAAAAGATATTTTGGTTCAAGTAGACAGTGATGGCAAAAGAGGAATATGGCTTGCCAAAATTCAAGAGTTTGACTTGGAGGTTAAACCAACAAAATTGGTAAAGGGGAAAGGTTTAGAAAAACTTTTAGCTGAATCCAATTTCAGAGCTCTTGGGATAAACAGTTCTCAGAAGGAGAAAGAATGGGTAGACGTGAATGAACTTGAGGACCAAATAGTCGAAAACAGAATCAAGGATAAATTCACGTTGTCGAATTGGTACAAGGACACAGTAACATACTTACTGACATTGAAATGTCCAACTGACTTGTCTCCATCCAAAGCTAGAACTCTAAAGCTGCATGTAGTAAAATACTGTATTTCCGAAAAACGATTATATTGGAAAGACCTGCTTGGCTTCCTCTTGGTCTGTCTGGTCGAGTCGAAAACAGAAGAAGTTATAGATCAATTTGACGAAAGAGTCTATGGAGGACACCACGCTTGGAGGGCTACAGCATATAAAATCCTAAGGGCTGGTTATTACTGGCCCAAAATTTTCCCATATGTCAATGCTAAGGTACGAGCTTGCAGTCCTTGCCAATTTTTTGCAGGAAAACATAAACTACCAGCGATGCCATTGGTCCCAGTCAAGACAGAAGCTCCTTTTCAACAATGGGGACTAGACTTCATAAGTGAAATTAATCCTCATTCAAGTGCTCAACATAGATGGATCCTGACCGCTACAGACTATTTTACCAAATGGGTGGAAGCTATCCCAACAAGAAAGGCTATTGATTCAGTAGTTATAGACTTCTTAGAGGAAAATATCTTGTCTAGGTTCGGTTGTCCCAGAAATATAGTCATAGACAATGTGCAAGTTTTTAAGTCTATGGAAATGGTGAGCTTTTGCCAAAAATATAATATTGTGCTGGGTCATTCCACAGCATACTATCCTTAGGGAAATGGTCTGGCAGAATCTTCAAACAAGAGCTTAATCAGTATAATCAAGAAAATGTTAAACGAAAATAAAAAGTCTTGGCATTTGCATTTAAAATATGCTCTGTGGGCAAATCGGATAGGCACAAAAAAGTCTATCAGCACTTCTCCCTTTCAAATGGTATATGGAACAGACGTAGTGTTGCCTATAAACTTAGCACTTCCTGTGATGAAACTATGGAAAGTCGAGAAGGAAGAACCGAATCCTCTCACAAGAAGGATAAATCAGCTAATTGAAGTTCAGCAGCACAGGGCAGTAGTGGATGAAAAGTTGCAGAAGTACCAGGATGACATGAAGGTATTATTTGATCGTAAAGCCAAGGACAATAATTTTCTCCCCGAGGATCTGGTTTTGCAATGGGATGCTCGAAAAGAGGATTCGGGAAAAAATGGTAAATTCGATCATATTTGGTACAAACCATTTAAGGTAGCATCTCCCGAAGGAAAAAAATTGTTTCTGCTTGAAAATCTGGATGGTAAAATCTTGAATGCCCATGTCAACGGGCGTTTTTTAAAGCATTATATGGAATAGTTAATTTCCAGAAACTCTCTTGTATATACCGTTTTGTTTTTCATTTTTAGAAAATCTATTCTCATTTTGTAAATAAATAAAAATAAAATAAAATTGGTTAAGTTTTTATACCAAAAAAATTAAATTACGTTGCTTATCCCGTAAGTTGATAGGTAAATAAAAACATTTTTTCGTAATACTTAAACCTTAAGGGTTTCACTTAGAACAAGTTTAAAGGCATTTCAAAGTAAAAAAAAAATTAAGAAAAGAGTCAAAAGAGTTATTTTTGAAATTACAACCTATGTTTTCTGGCTTACAAATTGTCGAACATCTCCTTTAATACCCTCAATATTGTTTTGCACTTTTTCGGGTTTTCTCATTGAAGTAGGAGAGATTATGTATTAACTTTCAAAATCGAAAAATAATTAAATTCAGTAAGACCAGTCTTCATAGTTCTTATTCTCTGACTAAAAGTGGTTATGTTTAGGTTGATTCAGACTCTCTTAGATTTCTTAACAGTTTGTCTGAGGATTTAAGCTTGCTCAAGAGAAAACCCCTGAAAATGATCTTTCCCTTTTTCTCTACAGACTGAGCGGTTTTGAAAGTTGAGAAAATATTGGTCTAGAATAATCAAAATAGGTTGACAAGCCTCTATTGTAAATTTTTACATAGATAAACACCCCTAATATTTTGAGTATCACTGATTGCCCCCGCTTCGTATTTATAAGCTAAATATAAGACTGATGGTGAAAGGAAATTCATATTTGATTGCCCCCATCTAGTCCCAAAGACGATGAAAGGAAATTCATTTAAATGATTGCCCTCGTCTAATATAAAAGAAAAAGATAACTTCACCGGGGTACTGAACAGGCCTGCTGGCAGTGAAGCAATATCTGAGTATAAATATATAATTAGCACTCAAAGCGGTGAAAGAAAATTTAGTAAAAAGGGACAGATAACTTCACCAGGGTACTGAACAGGCCCGCTAGCAGTGAAGCAATATCTGAGGTGTCTATAAGGTTGTCATACTTATCTATCACTCTATTCTAGTTACCAGTTTTTCGAAACCAGATATTCATCTTAAGTCAAGATAGAGCTCCCCAATTAAAATTATAAATTTTATTTCGATTGATGCAAGCCGAAATTTACAAATCTGTTGAGTTTCCTAAGATTGTTCTAATCATCTTAATACTAACTTAAATTCAGAACAAGAAGGAGAATATTATGAAGAAGACTACAACTGAGTTTAAAGAAAATAAGAAGTTTTGAAAAGATTTTCAAAGGTTGAAAAGAAATCTCTTTTTCCTCTCCTTTAACAGTTTTAGTAGTGATAAACCCTTGACACCATTTACCCAATGAAGGCACTAAGTCTACATGTTCTCCTCGTCCCACAGGGAGACGAGGTCCCCAATTGGAGCCTATGTTGAAACAAATCTTAAATTTTTACCCTTAAGGCCTAGATTTTTTCTTTTTCGGGTTTCGGCTTTTCATAAAACAAGAGTTTCGTATCATTTCTAAATACATGATACCTTTTTCTTAATTCTTTTAAAAAAATTTGGATAATGAACGCGAAAAAGGTTTACAAAAAATATAAGACTTCCGATGCTTTTTATTTGAAAATTATTTAAAATGTGTTGAAATTCAAATTTACGATTTTTTAAATTAAACTTAAAAAAAAATAAAAAAAAAATTCAGGATTCGGGATTCAGGGTTTCCTACAAACAAATTTTTGATGCAAATCAAATTGTGAAATCCCAATCCCCGATTTCCTGAAATGTTGGAATATTAATTTAAAAATGAATTAATTTAGTCTCTTATAAGAAAGATTAAGGGTTAAAATAATTATGTCACGATTTCGGGATTCTCATTTCAGTGAAAGCACGTCTCCTGTCATCATGTTTCCCGAAATCCCAATTTCCGAAACCCCGATCCATAAGTCACGCTAAATTAAACTAATTCTGTTTTGGCCTTAATCATAATTATTTAGTTAATTAAGATAATTTAAGTCTTGTTTAAAAAACAAGCCATCGCGGTTTCGCGATTTCGAAGATCGGATTTTATTAATAACACACGTCTCTTGTCATCATGTTTCCCGAAATCCCAATTTCTGAAATCCCAAAAAAGCCTAATCTCAATTAATTAATGTGCTAAAAGTGTTTAAATCTTAATTAAAGCATCGTGATTTCGCGATTTCTCATTTTCGAAAATTGTTTTTCATCGACTACATACCTCTCGACATCAGGATTTTCGAAACCCCCAAAAATGAAGTTTTTAGCTTTAAACTATGATTAACATTAATTAACCTTTTCTTAAAAACAAGATTACTGGTAATCATTCTTAGGTGTTCATTCATGTTTCTCTTACCAATTAAGTAGGTTTCTCATTTTCTTCAAAACCCGAAGGTACCTAAATACCGACATTAAAAGCGTATCTCTGTAAAATATCTTCCGCATTAAGAGCTTTAAATTCGTGACAACTGTGCAAATCTTGTCATTTTTTAAATATATTCAAAATCAAAATTTGAATGTCTGTGTTTTCATTCTAAGCTGAGCTCGTTCATCCATTTTCTGTGACAGGTTTTCAATTAAACGCAGAAGTCATGGAACCCAGAAAGGCACCGAAGAAGAATGAAGACGCACAGGAAGGATATATTATCTCCGATACCACTCCACATGCTATAGATTCTATTAAATATTGGACTCTGTTAGCGTCGAAATTCACTCCTGGATTGCTTGCAGGAGCAGAGCCCAACACCCATCAGTTTAATGTCACGAATTGTTTATAGAGGGGTGATCAAATGGAAGAAAACTCAGAACAATATCGTCTCAACTCTTAAACTAGGCCAGGCATGCATGGGCGAGTGAGGTCTTGATAAACTTCAAACAGTGAGTTGTAATAAGGGTGAGTAGGGGGAAGACTTGTATGAGAAGAGTGCAGGGGACTGTTATAAACATCAAGTTTCTAACAGACTGTGAGAGAAAGCATCCGAAGGCAAGATCTTCTTACACCCAAATGCAGGAAACCAAAAAAGACAACAATGCAACAACAAATCATTTATCATAACATAACTGTGCTGATTCATGCGAAGCATTCGATCATGAACCCTCTGGTATTAGACGAAGACATAGATGGAAAAGGAAAATTGTTTGTCATAAAACAAGAAATCTCAAACACAGATGCACAACCCAGAGAACTAGAATGGTTGTTAAAACTTTACAGTCGGGAGCTTCACTCTACCATCGATAGATACAAAAATGGTGAAAAGGCCTTCATATACTCAAAACAACCATAGCAACAAAATCGAGACGTCGCATTAAAATCTTTTCATCTGCATGGCTTCTGACAATCTGCACCTGCAATCTTTGACTAATCGTGCACCTACGGTGGACGCGATCGAACTCCTGACAGATCCGTGGACGAATCGACGCGCTTTAATTCGGTGCTGGACTTTCCCATTATGGTGGAGGCGAAGTCTAACCACCACCAACTACCTTAATAACTGCTTTGTTGGGATTGAGAATGGCCCGGCCAACTCGGCACTTTTGGGACGTGGGAGGCCCCTTGCGCTGCCACCTAGATTGGCCGATCGTCCTGATGAATATGTGCGGAGGCCAACATGAAGGATGGGGTGCATGATGGGAGTGGTGCTGCCAAAACCGCGAGGGTGAGATAAGGAGTGATGAGGTGTGGGGAAGGTGAGAGGGGAAGATACCTGGTGGAAGGCGATAAATGGAGGGGGCAGGTGATGAGACACAATAGGAACATTTTAATGGAGGCTGACGTGGAGGGGAGCGGGACACATGGCAGGTGGTGAGTGGATGATGAGATGGGGAAGGGACCACCTAGTCTAAAGAGTGGAGAAGGATAGATGACAGATGGCAACAGGGGAAAGGTGGCTCCGGAGGATGGCATAACAGGGGGAGGGCCCACATTGGTTAAGAACGGAGTAGCTGAGAAAGATGAGATCGCGCAAGCGCCGTTGATCCAGGCGCTTAGATCTCGACCGTTGGGAAGCTGCACACCTGATTTCGGACCCCCCCCCCTCTGCTTAAAGGTAGGAAGGCAGGGGGGGTCCGGAATTTCCTTGAGCACCGTTGATCCAGGCACTCCGATCAAGACCGTTGAAGAGGTGCGCCCCCGATTCCGGACCCCCCCCCCCTCTGTTTAAAGGTAGAAAGGCAGGAGGGTCTGGAATCTGATGCGCGCCGTTGATTCGAGCGGGCGAAATCCTGCCATCCAGAATTGATTTCCATTTAAACATAGGCACATTTTCATCTCGAACTTAGGGTGAGTGGGTTTTTTAACCCATTTCTTCGCATTTTACCCCCCTTACCAGAAATATCGCTAACATTTGGCTCCATGGGGGATAGAGTCATCCTTGTGATGCTCTAAGAACACTTTTGCAGATTCAGTGCCTTGCTGTTGGGCTATGGAGTCATTTATTAAACTGTAAACAAAAAACAAAAACAATATTTACAAGGCAAAGGAGCCGACTGCGGCTCAGAAAAAACATTTTTTCAAGAAATGCCCATTTACTGGGCCACTAAAAACTTCTTTGCCTTCCAGATCCTGCAACCTGTAAGTGTTGTTTGAAAATACTTCCAGTATCTTGAAAGGCCCAAAACAGAGGGAATCAAACTTACTGTGCTTGCCCTTGTCTTGCCTGGGTGCATCCCATTTGAGCACCAGATCACCCTGTTCGAATTCTTTCTTTCTATTCTTCCTGTCGAAAGCCTGCTTAATTTTCTGCTGATGATGGTAGGCCCTGTCCATGACCCGCTCTCTAATCTGCTGCACTTCCACCATCTGATGAATCCTTCTGACCATATGGTCAGGCTCTCCTTCAAGGTCCTGGAGGAATTTTACCACAGATAAGGCGAGCTGAGTAGGGAAAACGGCCTATGTTCCATAAATAATTTGGAAAGGTGAGATGCCCAGGGACTTCTTGGTTGTCACCCGATCGGCCCAGAGAGCAAATTTGAGCTTGCATCCTAGGCTCTTTTATTTTCTTCCAGTAATTTCTTAATGAGCTTGATCAGACTTTTATTGGAAGACTCTGCTAGTCCATTTCCTTGAGGATAATAGGGGGTAGAGTGAATTAGTGAAATCTCAAACTGTTCACAGAACTTGACCAGAGGCTCAGACCTGAAAGGGGTGGCATTGTCAGTGACAATTTTTTTGGGACAGCCGAATCTGGCTATGATATCTTCTAGGAAGCTGATAATTACTTTGTGATAAGTGCTCCTGGTGGGGACAGCCTCTATCCATTTGGTGAAATAGTCTGTCGCAGTGAGGATCCATCTGTGTTGGCCACTTGAGGGAGGATGAATTTCTCCAATGAAGTCCAATCCCCACTGTTGAAAGGGTGTTGAGACTACTACAGGCTTTAATGGCAGAGATTTGAGCTGGTGCGTTCCTAAAAAATTTTGGCACTTGATGCAAGCTCTGATTTCTCTGCAGACATCAGGGAATAAAGTGGGCCAGTAATACCCAGCTCAGAGGATCTTATGGGTTGTGGTCTTCCAGAAATGATGACCCCCACAAAGGCCACTGTGAAAATCAGAAATAACCTGTTGGGCTTCTTGTGGGTCCAGGCACCTTAAAAATACCCCTAGAGGGTCTTTCCAGTACAAGGCTTGGTCAATGAGGCAATATATAACCGCCTTGAGCTTTAAATCTCTCGCCTTTCTCTTTTCCATTCCATCAGGAGGCCTCAATTCTTGCAGAAAATATAAGATATCCTTGTACCAGGTGCATGCTTCTAGTGATAAGGCATTCTGGAAATGCTCGTTGGATGGCTCAGCTTGCTCATTGATGAGGTTAATTCCCAAGGCTTTGCAATTGGATTCATCCAGCAACCAGGCTAAACCCTGCCCCTTTATCAACTTGGTGGGCTTGATTACCAGATCAAACTCTAGGATCTTGGCAATCCACTTACCTCTTCTTCCGTCTATGTCGGACTGTATAAGAATATCCTTCACAGAGGCTGAAGGGACATATGCAGTGATCCTTGAGTGAAAGACATAGACTCTGAAAGCTTTGAGAGCTTTCACCAAGGCATAGGCCTACTTTTCCATGATCTCGTACCAGAGTTCTGCATCTCACAATGCCTTGTTGTAGAAGGAAATAGGTTTCTCTCACCCTTGATCATTTCTCTGCAACAAGACTGCTGCTATTGTATCATAAGAAGCAAAAGAAAAAATCAGGAAATCTTTAGAATAATCAGGACTGATTAGCATAGGTGCCTCAGTCAATGCCTTCTTTATTTGGGCAAAATATTCCCTGGGTTCGGCAGTCCATTTCACTTCATTTCCCTTCCTGAGCATGGCTGTGATGTGTTTCACCAACTCAGCAAAATTTGAGACGAATCTCCTCAGAAAATTTATCTTACCCAAAAAGGCTTGAACTTCCTTTTTGGATCTGGGAAGTGACAGGGTCTGAAGTGATTCTACCCTGCTAGGGTCAATCCTTACTCCTTCTGCAGACACTATATGGCCCAATAGCTTCCCTTCCATTATAGCAAACAAATATTTATTGGGGTTCAGAGATAGGCCAAACCTCCCTCACTTCAGGAAAACCTTTTTTCAGATGACAGCGGTGCTCCTTGTCTGTCCTGGAGAAGACTGTGATATCATCCAGATAGATTACCACAAACTGATCCTTCTCTCCGATGAACACTATATCAATGGCTCGCTGAAATGTTTCTCCCGCATTCATCAATCCGAAAGGCATTTTGGCATACATGAATGTGCCCCAAGGAGTGGTGAAGGTCGTTTTTTCCCTGTCCTCAGGCATGACTGATATCTGATTGTAACCAGAAAATCCATCAATCATGGATATTCTAGATGCACCATTGACCTTCTGCAATATGTGTTCCATGTTGGGAAAGGGATAATTGTCTTTCCTTGAGCTCCTGTTTAGGTTCCTGAAATTAACGCAGAGTCTGATTTCCCCACTTTTCTTTCTTACCGGAACCAAATTGGCTACCCAATCGAAATATCTCAAGGGGACAATGATTTGGGCATCCAACAACTTCTTCACTTCTTTCTCCATGACAGGAAGCAACATGGGATTTATCGGTCTCAGCTTCTTCTTGAATGGCTTAGCCTCTTCCTTCAGCGGAATCTTATGTTCAATGATTGATGTGTCATACGTCTTGAGGTATGCGTAGGTCCATGTGAACACATCAACGAACTCTCTCAGCAGCTCGGTATATTCAATCCTCTGCTCCTTGGTCAAACTCCTTGATAGCTTGACAAACTTAGGCTCCTCTGGTGTGCCTATGTTGCACTCAACTGCATTAGCATCATCACCTGAAACTCTACCCTTTACTTCCACATCATTCCCATCGAACAACCTTTCTAATGGGATTATTCCTTTCAGAATGTGATTGCTCGGTAGCTGAATAATCTGGTGGTTAGCAATTTTGTTCAAAAACTCCCCAGGGTGATGGTCACCTTCCATGTCAAGATCCTCATCTATGTGCAATGCAAAAAATTCATCAACGGATTGGAGAAATTTTTCGATATTGAGGTCACCTTCAAATACCTTCCAATGTTTGAGATTGTCCAGCACAGAGGGTCTATATCTTATTTCAACATCAGATTTGAACATAGGTGGCAGAGGAACTTCGAGCAAGCTAGCTGAGACAGCTAAAGAATCGGCTGAAGTATTTTCTTCCCTTGGAATGAAGGAAATGTTAAAATCCAGGAATAAACTATCGATTAGGTCCCATACCTCATTTCTGTAATTCTTGAGCCGAGAAGTTTTAGCACGATAGGCATTTCTGACCTGCTGGATAATCAGCTCAGCATCTCCAAATATCGCTATCTCTTTAATTCCCATTTCCTTTGCAGTCCTCATACCGAGGACAAGAGATTCATACCCTACCACGTTTTTGGTGGTGTCAAATTCCAACTTATATGACAAGGATATGGTCTCTTGAGCAGGCGACACAAAAAACCACTCCGGCTCCAGCGCCTTCTTGGGAACAGGCTCCATCAAAAAACATTTTCCAGATTGGGGTGATGGAGGGAGGAAATTCAGGGGAAATGGCAGGCTGCTTTCTAAGTTTGAGAGGAGGCTCGGGGGCATGGGTGAGTTGTAGTAAACTGGAGCCTAAATCAGTGTCCAAGGCAAAGATGGGATGATTGGTGGGGTTAGCTTCATCACTGATTATGTAGGCCAGTTGGGCTTCCCGATATAGTCTTCTATGCTCTCTTCTGAACACTGGGATAGTAGCATATGTGAGGTCCATCTGCAAGGTTCCCCCCAGTCTTTTTATCCAAGATCTTGATAATAACATAACGAACTTGGGGGGAACATTAGCTACCACGATATCCATGACCACACTTTTCATGGGCAATTGGAATAAGGTCACAACCAGGTCCTTAATAACTCCAAGACACTGAACTCTTCTAGAGTCGAAAGAATAGAGGTCATGATAGGCCCAGGTGACTTCTAGTCCTAACTCTTCCATGAAATTTTTGGGCATGAGGTTGTGAGAAGCCCCTGAATCCATAAGGCAATTATGCAGCACTTTATCATGTATGTTCAGGGATGTGTAGAAGGGAGGGGATGAATCATCTCTATCTTCTACCATGGGACCTAGGATAACTGCTGGATTTTCGTCTCGGAGGTTTATGGAGTCAGTGGGAAGGCATGAGGCTTTAGACTATAAAATCTCATAGAAGCATTTTTTAAATTCTCCATGTTTAATTAGCTCAGTGAGGGGCACAGGGATTCTGATCTTTTGAATCTCATGCTCAAAATTAAAAGAAGATGTAAGCTTTGGAATCTCTCTTATTTCAAGGGCATGATTGCGAACAATGGGAGAGAGAGGTTGAGCTTTCTTACCTCTGTGACCATCTACTACTTCATTAGAAGGTTTCTCTGTTCTAGTGGACTGCTCAGGAATATCAGGTGCTGTTGTCTTTTTGTCGGACCTCAGGTTGTACCTACCTCGGCCACCAGTAGCCTTGTCTCCCTTGCTCAGTTCATTTAGTTGACTGTCCATGAGAGACTCCTCATATGCTGATTGAGTGAGATGAGGAAAAGGAGGAGTGTCTCCGATGCAGTGGATTTCAGGATCAAGCTCATCTAATTCCCCTTCTTCCCCCTCGACCACAAAATTGTTTTGGAAAGGGGCCTGAATTTTCTGGTCTTCTCTGTCTCTTCCCCTCTCTCTTTGCGTATTCGGGGGAGTAAAATTATTTAGCCTCCTAAAGCCTCCTTTATTTTAGGCGATATGAGGGCCTTTATATGCTTGCCTCCCTTCCACCCTCATTCTCTCCATCTCTGCAGACAGAGACTTCACCATGTTAGTCAGTTCATCCACTTGAGGATGAGGCACCAATGATCCGAAAGTTGAGGCTTCCGTCCTTCCTTTTCTCTTGTCTATGTCAGCCTTGTTCCTCAGTCTGTTAGCTGCTAATATGTTGGATTCCACCTCTATAGCCGCATCTTTCATTTGAGCTAAGGAGGTGGCTCTTCTTTCTCTTAACAGAAGACAGAAATTAGGGTCAAAAGCACCAGCATAAGAAATTTGGGCAAAAGCTTCTGAGGGCTTTATCTCCGCAGGAATCTTATTATACATCTTATTGAATCTTTTGGAGAAGTCAGAGATGGAATCTCCTTCCATTTTCTTCAGAGACCCAAACTCTGTCATGTAATACATGTAATCTTTCCTATCTCCCCACTGCCTCAGGAAAACACTATCCAGAGCTTAAATTCCAGCAATAGATCTAGGGGTCAATCCTCTAAACCATTTCCTCACCTTGCCATCCAGACTCTGGACAAAGACTCTCATCCAGACATCTTCATTTTCAATGTTCAGGTTGTCTGCATAATTGTAGAAAGCAGCCAAGTGCTCTTCTGCAGTTATGTCCCCTTCTCCAGTGAACTTGGGCATGTACTTTAAGTAATCTCCAGCAGGGAGGGGGTTCATAGGATGGGGTAGAACTAAGGGAGCGTATCTGGCAGCAACTATGGCATCCATTCTATTCAGAGGGGGATTAGCACCAGCCATAGGGATATTAGGTGGAGGAGAACTGGGAGGAGGAGGAGTTCACGAAGGGGCTACTGGGGATGAGTCCAGAAGTGGAGTGGGAAACAAGAGAGGATTCAAGGAGAAGGCTAACGAACTCGGATCAGCAGGTGCTTCTCTTTGTGCAGGGGTGGGGAAATATTCTGTAGTTCCGGGTCTATGCCAAGGAACAGCTTCAGAGGAGAGGGGAGTGACAAGAATTTCTCCCTCCAATCCCAAACCAGGAGGGGAAAACTCAATAGGAACACTCCCAAAATTTAAGAAACGAGAAACTTCTGAAGGAGGTCTATTAAGAAACTGAGGAGGAGAAAAAGGAGTTCTCACAGAAGGAGATAGCGGATTACCTGTTTCAGCGATGGAAACTTCTTTCGCAGAGCCCTTTCCTCTTCTGAGAACCGCTTCTGGGTCAGCTTCAGGTGTAGCTAGAGGCAGTTGTGGATGAGACCGCGTGTGTCTGCCTTTGAAAGCCACAATTAATAGAACAGGTTCTTCCCAGCGGAGTCGTCACAATGGAGTCGCCAGGTGCACAGTAGGAATCTGGATAATTCTGATATCTGATGCACCTTCAGAATCAGCTAATCGTTGTCGTTCAATCCCGGGGAAAATATTCAACTTCGTCCCCGGCAATGGCGCCATAAATGTTAGCGTCGGAAGTCACTCCTGGATTGCTTATAGGAGCAGAGCCCGACACCCATCAGTTTAATGTCACGAATTGTTTATAGAAGGGTGATCAAATGGAAGAAAACTCAGAACAATATCATCTCAACTCTGAAACTAGGCTAGGCATGCATGGGCGAGTGAGGTCTTGATAAAATTCAAACAGTGAGTTGTAATAAGGGTGAGTAGGGGGAAGACTTGTATGAGAAGAGTGCAGGGGACTGTTATAAAAATCAGGTTTCTAACAGACTGTGAGAGAAAGCATCCGAAGGAAAGATCTTCTTACACCCAAATGCAAGAAACTAGAAAAGACAGCAATGCAACAACAAATCATTTATCATAACATAACTGTGCTAATTCATGCGAAGAATTTGATCATGAACCCTCTAGTATTAGACGAAGACATAGATGGAAAAGGAAAATTGTTTGTCATAAAACAAGAAATCTCAAACACAGATGCACAACCCAGAGAACTAGAATGGTTGTTAAAACTTTACAGTCGGGAGCTTTGCTCTACCATCGATAGATACAAAAATGGTGAAAACGCCTTCATGTCTCAAAACAACCACAACAACAAAATCGAGACGTCGCATTAAAAGCTTTGCGTCTGCATGGATTCTGACAATCTGCACCTGCAATCTTTGACTAATCACGCACCTATGGCAGACACGATCGAACTCCCGACAGATCCATGGACGAATCGATGCACTTTAATTCAGTGCCGGAATTTCCCATTATGGCGGAGGTGAAGTCTAACCACCACCAACTACCTTAATAACTGCTTTGTTGGTATTGAGAACGGCCCGGCCAACTCGGCACTTTTGGGATGTGGGAGGCCCCTTGCGCTGCCACCTAGATTGGTCGATCGGCCTGATGAATATGTGCGGAGGCCAGTGTGAAGGATGGGGCGCATGATGGGAGTGGTGGCGCCAAAACTGCGAGGGTGAGATAAGGAGTGATGAGGTGTGGGGAAGGTGACAGGGAAAGATACATGGCAGAAGGCGATAAACGGAGGGGGCAGGTGATGAGACACAATAGGCACATTTTAATGGAGGTTGACGTGGATGGGAGCGGGACACATCACAGGTGGTGAGTGGATGATGAGATGGGGAAGGGACCACCTGGACTAAAGAGTGGAGAAGGACAGATGACACATGGCAACAGGGGAAAGGTGGCTCTGGAGGATGGCATAACAGGGGGAGGGCCCACGTTGGTTAAAAACGGAGCAGCTGAGAAAGATGAGATCGCGTGAGCACCGTTGATCCGGGCGCTTAGATCTCGGCCGTTGGGAAGCTGTGCACCCGATTCTGGACCCCCCCCCTCTTCTTAAACGTAGGAAGGCAGGGGGGGTACGGAATTGCCTTGAGCGTCATTGATCCAAGCGCTCCAATCAGGACCGTTGAAGAGGTGTGCCCCCAATTCCGGAGCCCCCCCTCTATTTAAAGGTAGAAAGGCAGGGGGGGTCCGGAATCTGATGCACGCCGTTGATCCGAGAGCGCGAAATCCTGCCATCCAGAATTGATTTCCATTTAAACATAGGCGCATTTGCATATCAAACTTAGGGTGAGTGGGTTTTTTAACCCATTTCTTCGCATTTTACCCCCCTTACTATAAATATCGCTAACAGAATCAAATCTCAGATTTGCTAGAATATGAGTTTGAGAATGCTCATCCTGATTCTGAAAATAATTTTCGAGACATAGCTGAGTCAGAGCTTCATAAGATCGTTGCGCGCCCGAGGCTTGTGGCATACACTGATATGATCAACTGGGCTCTGGATAAGGTCGATATCCCAACAAGGATCATTTTAAATGATCAAAGAGCTATCGTCGGCTCATTCAGACCAAAGCACATTCAAGTAATGTATAAACTCTCGCCGAATCATAAACATACTTTTAATGCTAAATTTTTAGTAGAGTTTCAGAGAAAAGAATGTATTGAGGCAGACCAGACATATCCCGATATGATGAGAGGATGGGCAAGGTCTGAAGCAAATTTTAGGGCTGATTCTCATGGGATTTATGTTACAACCTCCTTAAATGAATACATGGTTTATATAGCCATTATGTTATGCAGACTTTTCGGGAGAAAAGATCCCTGTCATTTTCATGAAGACTGGGTGCCCTTTTTAGAGGAAGCTTCAGAAGGAAATGGTTTTAACTAGCATAATATTTTGTCGGATAACCTAACACAAGAAATTTTAAACTACAAAGCAACCAAATCAAAGGGACAACCAACATCTTTTTATATGTCTGCATACATTATGGATGCAATCTGTTTTATGACTCCCTTTCCATTAATGAATTGGAGTTGGAGCATTTCCTGTCCAGAACCCATTCATAAATATCACTCGGCCCTTTGGGAAGAAAATGCTAAAGACACATTTTACGAGGTTTGTCATTTTATTATTATTCCTATGCACAAAATGTTTTTTGGATGCGAACCCCCTCGCATTTCTGATGCAATCACAGGAAGTCTTAAAGCAGTTGCTGACTGGTTTATTGAGGAAATGTTTTCCTACATTAGGGTTTATGGTTGTTCCATTCCCCCTCATGCACTCCCTAAATTCCTACCAGACAGATTGGTGTGCAGGGAGGTAGCTTATCAGATAGTAAAGGGCGGTGTTGGATTAGAATTAAAAGCAGTTCAGAAGAAATCATGGCCATCTTTCCCTGTTCATATTGGGAAATTTTCTTTATCAAATTTAGGCCATTCTAAGGTAGATGTTGAGTCATTAGAAGAAGTGAAATTAGTAGATATTGAGCACAGAAAATATGACCCCTACCAAGTAATAAGTAGGCATTTCACATATTGTAATCTAAAGGCGTATGAACATGAAGTATATATTTATGATGATATATTTAAAGATGTTAAGTCTTATGAAGAAGTACTGAACAGAGTCCAGGCCTTGCCACCTGACTCACAGAATGGATTCACATCTTTTCAAAGCCATAGGCAAAGTTGCCTACCTAAGAATTTACAGGGTGAAATTTCGACCCCACCGCCAGAACACGAAGGACCCCCTCCAGGGTTTGAAACTAATACACATGATAAAGAAAATAAAAAAGGTAAGTTGAAGAATACCAAGATACCTTCCCAAGACATAGAGGCTTCACAAACAAAAGAATCAGGAACGGAGAAGAGAAAAGAGCTGGAAACAATTCCAAAAATCATGAAAAATGTTCCAGAAAAGATAGGAGGAATAGCTTCAACAGAGCTCGATAGTCCTATCACGTCTTTAACTCCATTGCAGTAAACTTTTGGAACCCCCCATGAAGGAGTTTTATATGTTAGTGATATAGATCCGATTTCGTGAGATGAAATCCCCCCATCAGATTAGTTTTTCAGTAAAAAGCGAAGAGCAGTCTTGAAACAGGAAATTCATCCAAGAGGAGAAGGGATGATTAAAAAGCATAGGGTTATTATAGATGGAAAGAAACTCAAAGATGGAGAATTTGCTACAAAATTAGCAGGTACAATGGGTGCTATAGCATCAACAAATATGTATTATGTTGGCAATTTGACAACTATGGTCGAAGAGAAGGACCAAACAATAATTCAGTTGCAAGACAAATTAAAAGAAAATGAGAGAAATATTAGTTGGGGAATACAAAAGGGTCTAGAACAAGCTAGACTAAAGGATATGCAAGAAATCCAGAAAATGAATAAAGACTTGGAGGAGGCAAAACACATAATACAGGTCACACAAGAACAGGTTCGAAAGCTGGGAGAAGAAAATAAACATTTACAAGATAAAATTATTTCTATTACTAATCAGGTAGTAGAACTTCAAAATTTCAGGACACAAGCATTGGAGATATATTTGAGAATAGAGGAAGAACAACCGAAAGTGTTCTTGAATCTAGAAGTGGTCTAGAATTATTTTCAAGAAACAAATAAGTCTTTGGAGAATGTGTTCCAGAAGGAAAGGGAGGCGAAAGCAGCTAGAATGAATTTTCAGAAGGCAGTGTCTTTCTCATCAAAGGAAGAAGTTGGAAAGATTAAGAAATTATCTATTTCTGAACAGGTTAAAGGGGACATAATATTAAAAGTGTGGGAAGAAAACCTGGCCGAATATAAAAGAATAACAAGAGAGGTCAATGATGATTGCCAGGGAATTTTCAATCTCTTAGAAAGAGCTTCATTGAATATCAGAACAGATGATTGTTCTGGATTATTAGGTGAGATTAATATTACCAAGAACCAGCTAAGGTTTAGAGAAGAGCTGGAGGAAATGAAAACGGAGATTTTAAAAATTAAATTGATCAATATTACAGAGATCAACAAATGGATGGTGACACCAAATCTAAAGTTGAAAACTATTAAATTCACAGAAAAGATGATAGAAAATCGTTTGCCCGAATTGCAGAAAAGATTTTTCTTATTTGAAGCAAATGAGATACCAAATGCTCCCAGGACTTTTGTGAAGTTTTTGGGGAAATGTGTTCAGTGTATTGAAGCGGAGAAAGGAAGTTCGTCAATGCAAGCTTAAAATCTTTTTTAAATGTTTTTATCATTAGAAATTAGAAAGAAATTGTAAACGGTTGACATTATTTTTTATGTAACCGTAATATTAGGAAGTTGGTTAGTCACCAATGAGAAAATTTTGATGAAAATGTATAAATGTAGTTTCTAAAGACTGAGAAAAGGCTTCAGAATTTTTGGAGAGAGACAATTGTAATAACAGTTTTCAAATACATCATAACATAGATCAAAAACAAGATTTTGAATCCTGCAAATTTGTAGCTATGTGTTCTTCAACCCTGTTTATTATACTTTGTTGTATTTTTCTTTCAAAGTTTTTCTAATGAATAATCAATTTGAAGTTATCCACATCATTGATTTCTAGTTCATATTGGTTTGGATATCAAATTATTTACAGTTTTTCCTCTAAAATTGCTATTAGTAATTTTAGGACCTGTAAATATTTTGTACCTTAATACTTAACTTTCGTTACAAACCTTGTTTTCTTTCATTATTATCTATCGAAATATGAGATTCTTTCTTGATTAAAGCCTCATATTTTTCTGTAGTGTTTATTTGTTATTTTATGATTCTCAAAATTGTTACAAATCCAGGAAACAACCTCGAATGTATTTACATTACTATTTTGAATTTCAAAATTGTTTTTCTTGTTCTCATCTCTGGAAAATTTGAAGTAACATTTGATTAAAATCTTTTTACAAATAAATAAAGTTTTATCCTCCATGATTGTTCCAAGTAGTAGACAACCCAACACTGAACCAGGCCTTCCAGATCAAACCAGTATTGCCTTGAATTTATTTAATACCATTTTACAAACAGCAAATAACCGGGTTGAGTTAGAACGTTCATGGGTTGCTATTGAGAGAGACATTAGCATCCAAGAACAACAGGAAGCAAGACAGAGGCAGTTGAGAAACTGATTCTGCTTTAACCTTCCTTTGAATTCTTATTTTCAAATTATTCCTTTAAATATTTACAGATGCCTTGACGATATACTTTATAGCCTTAAAGTATAAACTTAGGAACAACAGGCAACAAGACACACTCAGTCAAGAACTGCGTGGCCACAACAACCAACTGAGAAAACTGGAATGGACACCCAAAACGGTAACAACCAGTGCTAAGGCATAGCAAGGCTCAACAATTATAGGATGCATCGAGCTTCTCAGCAAGACAACACAGTGTCGACATCACGGTTCTAGTTTCAAAGATGCGTGAGGTTATGCAGGGTTCGATGATGGATTTTCCTGGTTCAGATGGAAGATGGGAGAATGGAAGGACGAACCCCCAACATGACTCGATTCTTTGGTTTAAATTGCATGTTCCTAGGATGACACATATCGCCCATGAAGCATGTTCCTTTCCACTTGGAAGTCTCCTATCCTTCCAAAGAAATTAGGATAAAAAAAATATCTTTCACACAGCCTTTTGGAATAATAATAAATTATTATTCTCAAGGAATTAAGCCCTCAAGCTTAGCCCTTATTCCAACCTTTCATCCCCCTCTCCCTTACCCAACCTTATGGAATATTAGTCCCCCGTCACTCTTTCTTCGTGGTTGGTATACACGCAATGATGTTTATATTTTATTAGTGATCTGCATAATTACATATACAAAATTAGGCTCCTAGCCTTTAACACCTAGGCTCTCTAGCCTAATAAACACATAATCCCACCAACTTATATACACTTGGCTCACTATCCTATAAACATAATTACAATTCATAATATAAATTGGGCACGTCCTTGGGGTATTACAACTGTGGTAGGGGGTAAGATTTCTTGGGGGAAATGAACTGGAGAATTGGGAGGATTTGGGCGAAGATCCTAAGACAGGATATCCAGGAACCACGGAGGAGTGGGAAGGGACTCAAGTTTAGGGGAGTTGATGTCAACAATATATGGAGAAGGAATAAGGGGAATCACTTGCATCACAGGAGGTGAGGTGGTTGGAGAATAAGGGTCATTTGACGATGCCTGTATTCAATGATCATACGACACTAGTACATTAAATGATCAAGTGAGTCATAGAGAAAGCAAGGGCATCTCCTCCATTCCATGACTGAGGTCAATACATAATGGATGTCAGTGACATGGGTACCTTACAATGTGGTTGGAGAGGGATATTACTGAAAGCTTTGGCGTACCACCATCAACGTTTTTCAAAACTAAGGTAGAGCTGGGAAATGATAAGTATATTGGCCATATTCTGAACAAATGGCACATGCGAATTTGGGTCATAGCCCTTTACTGATTGTAGGAGGGGATGTTGTGGTAGTACTAGGTGTGCTTGATGAAGGGACAAGCGGTGTGGTTGCTCAAGGGAGTTGGATCAGATTGCGTAACTCAAGAAGAGAAGGACATCTATTAGTGGTGTGTCCATCTCTTTCACATAGTGCACAAGGAGGTTGAACTCAAGGAGGAAGTGGAGCAGTGGGCTCTTTCTTCTTTCGTCTGCCCCCAACCATAGCAGTGGTGTCATCTCGTGGGGGTGAGGCTGGTGTGGTTGGAGTTAAACTGGAATCTGCATCAGGATTCCCTCTGATTGGGGAGGGAGGGATGGTTGAGGAACCATCGCGGGGTGGTGTAGATACCATACAAGAATGGTGAGCACCATGTTGGGAAGGGTAAGCATTGCGGCTACCTAAAAATATTGTACTCTCAGTGGGGGGTAGAGGAAGGGGATTTGAGTGATGGATTGGGGGATTGTTTCCCAAACCGGGATTTTCCCTTGGGGAAGGGTGTAATCGGGGATAAGTGGTGTCGTAAGGTTCTCATGTAATTCCTAAGGTAGAAGTTATTCAATTGGTGGAACGTCGAGTGGGGGAGAAGCCTCGGTGGGAGGAATGGTATCTCTGATTTCAGTTTCATTGGAAGATACAACACACACTTGTGTTGAGAGGTGTATGAGAGGTGGTGCTCCATGGTATGCCCCCAGCAAGGATGGCTCCTTGAAAATTATGGGGGCCATATCCATGCGTGGATATGCCTCGGAACTAGTGCGGACAAGAGGTAAGTTGTTATCGATGTTGGAGGAGTGATTAGGCTTGTAATGTGAAACTTGGTCGATGGTGATGATTTTCCCATTGTGGGGGTACATCATCGTTCAAAACACAGAAGAGGCCATTGCCTTCATAGTGTACATGTATCTACGTCCAAACAAGATGTTGTAATCGAGCGGTGCGTCGATAAGGATGGTTTTTCCTCTGAGTTCAACGGGTACATTTTGAAAGAGCCCTTCAGGGGAGAATGGTTTCCCACCATAGGCTCTTAAATTGATGGTAGATGGTAATAGCTCAAGGGAGCCAAGTTTTTTCCAGACAATTTTGGACATGATGCATGTGGATGCACCTTCATCAATAATACATCAATGAACCATGATGTTTCGAATCTTAACTGGTATCTGGAAAGATACCAAAGCAGGGAGACGAGGTTCCCCACAATCTAGATCAAATGTGATGAGTCTAGTATCAGCTGGGTCAACTACCCCCAAGGAAGAAAGCAAGAATTTTCATTGAGTTGGATAGGTTTGGAGGACCTCCAATACTGACATGGTAGTAGAGGATTGTTCCAATTCATTGACCAAACTGTAATTATGTGCTGCCCTAGCCTAAGGGTTGTTGACATTCCATCGTAAAGGGATGCGAGGGATAAAAATGGAGGGTTCAGTGTTAGGGCGTGGAATCATCAAGGTTTGTTTGGCTATAGCTGGAGCTACTTCCGAAGTGGTGGGAGTATATTTAGGGGGTGTGTTGTATTGATGACTGCACATTTGCAGAAGAATTTCTTCTTCGCTAGTGAGGAGGATATTACGATCTGCTGGGTTTCCGAGGTTTTGATATTGTCCCATTTATGGTGGGGCAGGATGTATCTCCTGTTGGGTATTCATCACACCTTGGTGTGGAATAGGGTTTTGCAACACATTCGAGGGTGGTTGTTGTAAATACTGTTGTGGGGCCTATTGAGGGCGAGACAACGCTGGAGGATGTGGCACGTTCATGGAGTCTTTCATCCATTTGAAATCGACAATTTGGTGGAAATGATGAGTATAATGACCATGCTCACCGCAACGAGCGCAAGGGGAGTTCGTCTGGAGGTTTTTGGTTGTTGTTCCTCCCTTGGAATTTGTTGTTATTGTCCCCTTGGGAGTTCTAGTTACCCTGATTCTGGTTTCCCCCAGCAGGTTGGTTTTGTTGGGGATTATTTCCCCATGGTCCTGGGTTATTATTGTTTCAGTTTTTTCCTTTATTTTTGGTATTATTCAGCTAATGGGATGGATTTTCCGTATTCAATTGTTCAAAATTATGAAATTGTTGAATGGGACAGGGCTGAACAAATTTAACGTCGACGTGTGGTTGTCCTTGTGGAGGAGCAACTGGTTGTGGAGGAGAAACTGGCTGTGGAGAATCAAGAAATGGAAAATACAGATTATGTTGTGGTAATGATCCATAGGGTGTATAGGAAGGCGTATCACTTTCACTAGTGCCCAGGTTATAAGCTGAGGTAGAAGGGGTACCTGAACTTGGTTGAGAATCCAGGCTCATGATGGGTGCCAACAGGGGTCCACTCATGGGTGGAGGAAGAACAACAGGATATGGTTGTTGGTAAAGGGGAGGAGGGTAATAATATGGCCCTCCATACATCGATGGATATTGGGGTGTTTTGTACATAGATGGTGGTTGGGTGTACGATTTGTGGTGTGTTGTGGTACCAATCAATCCATTCACCGCATGAGACATCCTAGGTTTGTCTTGAGCGAATGATATGGGTCTTGGTACATTAGGTATGAATGTGTATAGGTAACCCGATTGAGCATAAATGAGGTAGTATTTTTTAGCCTTGTTGATGGCTT
The DNA here is from genome assembly GCA_009831015.1 of Picea engelmannii. Classification (NCBI taxonomy): domain Eukaryota; kingdom Viridiplantae; phylum Streptophyta; class Pinopsida; order Pinales; family Pinaceae; genus Picea; species Picea engelmannii. The sequence goes on along the minus strand of ML785289.1, from coordinate 1,126,181 downwards.
CCTCTTCGATTTGGGGGAAGGTGGATGCCACATCTTTGGAAAGGATAGATATGAGTGATTTGAGAAACCAATCGAGACGTTGTTCTTTGGTGGTTTTTGCTTTGCATAAACTATGTCACCGACACCATTCGTGAATGTGGTCGACAATATGTGTAGTCGAGGTTTGTTTGCACTCAGAGAGAAGTTCTAGACCAGTGTCATGACAAAATGGTAGTTGAAAGAAGGCCAAAAATGCTTTGGCCAAGGATTCAAAAGTCAGATGGGACCTTGATTTTTCATCCACAAACCATTTGTATGATGAACATGCGAGTCTGCGTTGAAATAACCTGAAGTGGATGGAGGCATCCATGATGTTGTTTGAAGAGCACCATAAGTGAAAGGTCATGAAATGGTTGGTGGGATCTTCTCCCAATTTTCCTTCAAATTTGGGAATGTCTGAAGGTAGTTTGGTAGGCATATTGGGCCATGTGGGGTCATGCAATATAGGGTCATTCGTGAGTTTACTCAAATTAGGAATGTTGAGAGATGCCAAATATGGCATAGCGGGGGGTGGTGGAGTATTAGTTCTATCCATGGTGTGAGCAGGTAGTGGACCTGACCCTTGAAGGGGGTTTGGTGGGGTTGTACTTCTCCCTTGAGAAGAAGTTTCCCCCCTGCTTCCTTGTGAAGGAGAGCTAGTGGATGGATAGCCTTGGTAATTAGACCCAAGTAAGGTCGAACCAATAAAATTTGATCCCAAAATAGTGGCCCTTACGGGGGTGTGAGATGGTTGAGCCAGTGAGTTGGAAAGACTAAGAACTCCTCCTAAGATAGGAGGGAGATTTTGCAAGTTTCTAGAACGACGGGGATTTTGTGGGTCCCCTATGATGTCTGACTAGCAAAGTGAATGTGTGAAAATGGTGATGAGAGAAATAAATTAACAAGAGACTTGTATAATTTGGACCTTTCACAATACATTTCACAATCACATGTAATCAAATGAGCATCATACATAAATAAAAAAATAAGCATACATGTGGGTAGGTGGATTTTGTCTGCGTGGGAGAAAAAAGAAAACAAATTCTCATGTCCTAAAAAGACGTAACGTCCTTCCTCTCAAATAGCACTGGACCTTCCAAGAGAAATCAACAGTGGGATCTGAATCCATCGAAAGAGAAACTAGTGAAGGATGAAACAATCACTTATAATGAGGGGTAGAGGGTGCATATCCTGAAAGAGATGGTGATATTTCCCAATATCCACACAAAATCTGATCAAGTTGTAATTGCAACCTACAATTTCCACCTGGGTAGATGTCCTAAAATTTGGCCACTAGGTACCTCGATCAAAGTGCGGCATTTAGATTTTCTGCCTCAGAAATGGGTCACGGTTTGGATCCCTTCCAAGAGTTGGGTGACTCAAGGGGGGACACATAGAACAACCAGACCTCATCCTTCGACCCTTCATGGGTATCTCCCTGCCTTATGGTGTTAGGAACACTTGACTTGGAGGATTTTAAAGTTCCCTATTTTTCAACTTCTAATGTTTGAAAATGTGAGAACCAGATAATGAGGGGTTATTTGGATGCCTACCCCCGAGATCCTACCTAGACTAAAAAAAATATTTTGGCACCTCCAATGGAGGAAAACTTAGTGAGTTTTTAGAAAAAAGTTAGATGTGGTGGGTTGAGAGATTGGGGGTGTGAACCAATCTCATTGAAATTAAGTGGGTGTGGATAATTTCTTCAAGAAATAGTGGGATGTTTCAGAATCCCTTTGGAGGAAGCCTACTTCAACCTCCATAATTCGAGAGGAACTTATGTGAGTGAGGTGTGACTTTGTGTGTGAGCAAGTGATACAATGTGCCAAATTTTAATAAGTTAGGTTTCAATTTGCAACATGTGGACTTCTTGTGGTCCTTACCAATCGTGATTACCTATTTTACTAGATGTCATTGGTACAACCTTGCGGAATTTTAAAATCCCTAGGAGAACTAGCAAGTGGACATATGGGTCCTTGCCAATACTTTAAACTCCTTAATGTGGTTTACTCTAAGAAAGCTTTGAAAAAATATCCTAGATTGTAAGCATGTGGGCATGTATGGGCCCGTTACTTTGATCTTTAAACTCTCCTAGTGATGTAAATTAAGAAAGTAATTTCAAAAACTATCCTAATTTTGCAACATGTGGGCATGTATGGGCCCTTACAAATTTAAGATGTTTGAAAAGAAACTAAGAGGAGCCGTAGGGGGGATTTGTCCTATCCTAAATATTTTGTTAAGGGAGATGAAATGTCCCCTTAAACACCTTTCTGATTCTCAAGATCCCTCTATGGTGCGAGATAAGAGCATACTTGATTCATGGTCCCAATGCAAGTGTTTTTATATGTGATAGAAAAAACTCTTAACTTAACGTTTACAATCAAAACAAACCATCCATGTGGAAACTAAAGAAAAAGAGGAGAAATGTGGTTCTTTTTAACCCCCTAAGTGTCTATGTTTTGACTAACCTTTCATGTGGGAAAGGAATCTAAGTGGAGTGCATTTACAATTTGCATAAAAAACAAGATTTTGAAGGCTAGGGGCCTTCAAATCATCACAAAAACTCTTACAATGTTGAAATTTTGGACAGAAGTGCGGGTCACAGTTCAGATAGAGGCGTCATGGGTGCACAATGTGCAGAGAACATAAGACATTTTGGTGCAGTGTGCACAGAGAACATAAGTGTTGTGGGCACACAATGCTCTGAATGCACGTTTGTGGGATTAAATAACCGCACACGTTCTGATATGCGTCGAGGGGGATTTTTTTGAGTGGAATTCTTCTCCTCGAGCTCCAAACTTAGTTCTTGACAGGTAAGGCTAGGCTGGTTATGGTTCCTACAAGGCAAATGGGTCAAAAAGAAGTGCTCAAAAAGCCCAAACAGGGAGGAAATTGATACCTTATCCCCAATATGGTCGCCAATCTATTGTGTCTGTTTCCTCACTTGGGTGAGAAAAACAAGGGCACTTAAAAGTCTAGTTGGGCATGCTAGACAAGACAAAGGTTAGTGCATGAGTTAGATAATCCAATCACATGAAATAAATAAGCAAATAAACTAAAAACAACTAAGGAAATAAATCTAGAATGCATAAGAAACTTTGAACCAAAATCAATCAACCAAATGACCAAGATTATGCCACCAATGAATAACTATATTAGTTAGCAAACACTGTAGAGAAAGAAGGACTTATGGATCCCCTCTTCCTCCTTGGGATGGCTCTTGAGTTCCCTATTTGAGAGCTCTTCTTACAATGATAAACAAGAAAGAAAATGGTGAAGAAATCCAAGCTTATTCCCTCAAGAGGTGAGTGGAATATCTTATTGGAATGTTGCTAGAATGCTCCAAGAAGTAAAGAGGATCCTTGAAGGAGAATAGAGGCAGCATAACAATACTATGAGATTCTTAAATTCTTAGTGCACCCATGGCCTCTATTTATAGCATGTCTTTGAGGCAATATCCAACTAGTTCTTAGTGTGGACAATGGGGCCCTTTAGGGCACCCTTAGGTCTTTAACCAACCCCCATTCAAATTCAGATTGAATTTGAGGGTCAAATCTAGTTGGGAGTTGATTCAGAAGTGGGTGAGGGGCCGAAAAGAACCATAAATGTGTCACTCATAGGAGTGCATGGCTTTTCTCGTACACAGTCGCGCATATGACACATTGTGTGCTCTACGAGATTCTTTGGTCCATGCACTGTGCGCACGCTTCCTTTAGTGTTTCAATGCATGTCAATTTGTGTCCATTTGTATAGTTTTTTCCTCTTGGAAATGCATTTTTGGTGCTGCAGGTGAACTAATAGGTGTTTGGAGATGTTGTATTTTTGTAACCATTTGCATGCAATGTTGCGAACGAAATTTAATTGATAAAAATAACCAAAACCAATTTTAATGAGTGGTAATCCTTGGCATTTGATGATATCATCTAATTTTTTAGTTCTCTTTTCAAACTTCAAGCTTCTATTCAATTGAGAAGTTGGATTCTCCAATTCTTTTCTTAAGGAAACAATTTCATCTTCTAGCTTCTCACAATTTCCTTCATTTTCCTTTAGCTGGATTCTCATCACTTCTTCCATCCTTTTTGCCTCTTCTATTTGAATCTTTAGGTTGATAATATTCTTCCTTGTTTCTTCAAGGATTTTTTACCCTTTTTTTTGTATCATGATCCTCTTCTTCATACTTTTTTAGTTGCTCCTTTTATTTCAAAGTATTTTTCTTCAGCTTCTTTATTGTGTGTAAGGCACAAATGAGTTCTTCTTATAGATCCACTTCTGCATCTATTTCAATATTTTGTTCCTCTTCTGAATCCATCATTTCTTTCCCTTTGTATTTGTTTTATGAAGTATCAATTTCAATTTCCATGTGTGTTCCTAAGATCTACCTTCCATTGGTTAGACTGTTTCTGAAGGAACTTGCTCTAATACCAACTGTTGATCACACACTTATACTAAGAGGGATGGTGAATCACTATAAAACGGTTTTTAACTTTTTCAAACATTCATCAACCATAAGAAAGCAATCACATATTAACTACAAAACATGGAACACAATATTTACGTGGAAACCCTTTTGAGAGAAAACAACAAAACTTCTCTTTATAATTCTTTGTAGGCACCAATATAATGGAGACACCAATCCCCACCGCTAAGCACCAACTTAGCAAGAGACACCATTCTCTTATAGATCTTCATATACACCAATCCTCACCAATAAGAACAAAATTACAAGAGACACCAATATATTACAGATGTTTGTAGATACCAATCTACACAAGACATCAATCCCCACCACTAAGAACCAACTTAGCAAGAGACACTAATCTCTGAGATGCACCAACCTTTACCGAGTCTACTTGCTCTTTCTACCTTCACTAGGTCTACTCATTGCTTCTTCCTTTACTAGGCATACTCACTCCTTTTTCCTTCACCATGTTTTCTCACCACTTCTTGCTTTACTAGGTTTGACCAAAATTTGAATTTCCAAATAGAAACTTTCCCAAAGATTTATATTTTGGGCCTCTTCCCAAGAATGAACTTGTATAACATGCCATGTATCCAATTTTGTAAATATGATTCTGAAACATCTACCTGAATTACTTATGTATGTCTCCTCTATATTTTCAAAATCTCAAGGTCTAATACATCACATAAAATAAGTTAAAGAAAAAGTGCCAAGCTGACTTGTTTGAAATTGATTTCAGGAGCATTCAAGAACCCTAAATTCAATAGAGCATATATACAAATGTATAGAGAATGAGCATCTAATATTTTTACCACACATACACCAATATCTCTCCTCTATCTTTGCAAAATCTCAGGGTATGAAACATTCCATAAAATAAGTTATAGGAAAAGTTCCAAGATGACCTATTTGAAATTGATTTTAGGAGCATATAGAAACCTTAACTTACACAGGGAATATATCTGAAAGTGTAGTGAACAAGCATATAATATTTTTATCACATGTACACCACAATCTCTCCTCTGTCTTTACAAAATATTGGGGTCTAAAACATCCCAGAAAATAAGTTAAAGAAAAAGTTCCAAGATAACCTATTTGAAATTGATTTATGAAGCATTCAGGAACCCTAACTTCCACAGGTGATATCTATGAAAGTATAGTGAAATAACATCTGATATTGCATTACATGTGCATCACAATATCTCCCCTATCTATACAAAATATCTAGGTCTTAAACATCACCAAAAATAAGTTAGAGTAAAAGTTCCAAGTTGATTTGTTTGAAATTGATTTCAGGAGCATTCTGGAACCCTAATTTCCATATGGAATATCTCTAAAAGTATAGTGAGCCAACATCTAATATTTTTACCACAAATACACCAATATCTCTCCTCTATCTTTGCAACATATTAGGGTATAAAACATCCTAGAAAAAAAATTATCGCAAAAATACCAAGATGACCTGAAACAAATTTCACAATTCAATCTTTGTTGATCCATTTTTCACACTCTCACATTCTCTCAATAATTACTCTTTTTATACTTTTTCATAACCCTTCATGAAGGGACATGTCCCTTAATTAAATAACTAATTCCTAATACCATGGGAAAATACTCCAAATACCATGGGTCTGAAACCACCATTTCACTTTTTACTTTTTCACATGCACCCCTTTTTTAATATACCTGTAGACCT
>ML785289.1:1101776-1116097 GCA_009831015.1 Picea engelmannii | reverse complement strand
CCACAGAGATCGCAACCGTAGGGCCAACTCCCATAGAAACTTGGTAAGCTCCAACAACAGTAAAACTTGTATGGCAAGGTTGACACAAAGTGATCAAATTAGGGAAAATTCAAATGAAATGGTTTCATTCTAGAAGTAAAAGAAAAATAAATTCATAGTTCAAACCCGACTCAGACCCAAAATAGGTAAACCCTTTTGCATGACCACCACCCTCTTCATCAACGGTGCAACACCAACTCCATCACCTACTTCGCTTGGATTTTTTATGTGAGATTGAAACATAACATAGATATAACTGACATAGAATGAATACTCAACATCTAGTAATTTACAATGGAAAAAAGTCTAACATGGTGTAACTCTTTTATGACATTATTTTGATCAAATCAACAACTTAAAAACCATGTTTAGCATGCAGATGGGAAAGAAATTATAAACCAACAATGTTGCTTCCCCCTTTATTAAATGCAAGTTTTAGTTTTCCTAAATTAGAAAGAGAAGCATTAGGATGAATGCCATCATCCACAGATATCATCACAAGCTTCTTATCTCCAATTTTAGGATCAACAATCTTCAACATATAAACAAGAAACACATGAGTACCATTGCAGCAACTCTTGAGCCACCCAAACTTTGCAAAGTATAGAACATGGATGTTTTGTACCTAAGTTTAAACTAGGATGATCTCATCGTTGAACTTCCATGTTGCTACTACTACACACCTGATGCAGGAGCATCGCTCCACCTCAGCACACGACAGTCGATTAACACGTGTGGTGCACATTCAAGGAAGGGAGAGGCACCGCCCTCTTATTTTGCCTTCGAGAATCTAAGGCGTGATCTAGGCATTAAATGATGACAAGCTGGAAGAGCCAAGTTGTGCCTTCGCACAAGGTGGAGATAAGGTCGTCCTTAAATGGTTTACGGTAGGAGGGATCTGCATCTGATTTGGAGCAGATTTCCATCATTGTAATTTGCCCATTAGACATGTGTTTTGAATGGTGATTTGACACCACTAGCTTAGTGTTATAGCAAGATTTGTCTCACCATTGCTATTTTGCACAGAGGGCCTTTTTCCATTTCCCTATGCAGAATTGTCATCCCTTTTTGATGAATCCTGAGCTAAAAATACATATTTTTCCACATATATGCACCCTATCTACTATACAACATGCATCTACGTAGGCTGCTCCACTATAGCCTGCATACATCGGGATTTGTGCCAGAAAATACAAAAATGAAGTCGGGTTTCCATGTCACGACAAGAGATTTTTTATCCTTGGCCTTCCATATACTGGAAACGTTCTGACTCGGCCCTTCAGTTGCATTTTGATGGCTATAAAATCACAATTCCGAGCTATGGAAAAAAAGAGAAAGCATTCAACTTTAAGAGCAAAGTTACTCTGGAGAAATTACTTCATATTGAGTCTGCATCCCTTTGTTCCTCAAGTATGAACACAGTGTTTAGTCCCCAAGATTTTTCCCTATACCTGAGAGAACCTCATTATCTCCATTCTATGAGCTTGCCTTTGGTGGAGGATTGAAGTGGTGGAGGCCCAGTTGGAAGGAACTTGGTTTCTTGGTTTCAAACCGTGTCGACACAGAAGTATGTAATGTTGTCACTTATGCTGATCATTTATTAATAGAAATACTCCTTTCTCGTCCTATTGGTATCGTGCAAATATATGATTATTATCCATGGGCATGTTTGTAATGTTTATTAATGGATTATGCTATCTAATGTGCTAACCCCTTTATATTATCACTATATACTTGCTCTGCTTGTTTGTTGAGAACTTGTTGTAGGTATAAAGCTTTGGGTCGAAGTGCTCAATAGTGGAACATCGTCGAACGTTGGATCGAGGTAGGCCTCTTTCCTATCTTGCACATTAGTTTATATAGCATACGTTGGAATTGAGTTAATTTCTACAGTCATACCTGTCTGTTGTGGTTTACCCTGACCATTGAGAGTTTTTCCCTCGTAACAGAATTGGCGACTCCACTGGGGATAGATCTTCCTTCTAAGGGTTGAAGTACTTTTTCTTCTTACATTTCTCTTTTTCCTTTGTGTTTCTTATCATATCACTGCTTGACAGATTTTGTTCACTCTGGGTCTAAGTTTTCATCCTTTTACCCTTACCTGGCCTTGTTTTAAAGCCTGTATGTGTGTTTTGCCATGACAGTCGTGTATACATGCATGTTGTCTCACTGCAAGCTGCGTATATACGCACTTTCTCATGATCAGTCACGTATACCACTTTCCCTTGCTTGTTTTCTTGGTTTAGTGACTGTTGGGTGGGATTTGATGATTATTGAGCCTTCTTAGGTCTCTGTAGTGCATGTTGAGATTCTCTAGGTCGACAAGAAACCTATTTGGAGTTGAATTTTTGGGCGTATTCTTTCTCTTTGTTTTTATTTTTTTTATTTGTCCTCGTACTCTGGGTTGTTTGCTTGGTTTCTTGGTATTTTGCTTGAGTTATTGCTTATACATAGTAAAATTTTATATCTCAGGTTGCTTATCAGTCCATGCATTTTCTTTTTTAGTATATTGAAAATACAAAAAAATAGGCATTTTACATTGCTTGGCATTTTTGTCTTTTGATCTTTATCGTTAGCTTACTACATTTAGTGAAAGATTGCATTTTACTTATGAATTGCATAGTTGAAATTGAAAATTGCACTGTTTTTATACGCATGTCATTCATTGAAAAAGTTAAAGATAAACTTTGCGTTATATTCATATTTATTTTCTTGTAGAGTCATAACATCATGAGTTTCACTTCCATACCTTTTTGAGTAATCACAACCAATAAAGGTTATGCTTTAAATTAAAATTGATTAGTCACGATTTTATTTTTTAGGGTGCACAAACTAGTCTAGGATTTAGTGTCTTGGAATAGGATTTTGTGAGTAAACTTCTCCAAGGCACTTAAATCAACATATGTGTCTGAGATAGGAAGTTGAGAAGTCCATTGTATAATTGGTAAGATCAGGAGGCTCCACTCACACCGGAGTTAATCATGAGGTCACGCGAAGTTAGTTGAAGGGATAACCCCTAGATACTCACCTAGCATCAGAGATATTTTTGTGGATTTATTCGTATTTGGGGATTTTTCTAGTGCCCATTCCTCCGTGAGAGGTGGTACTTTCAAGGTTTCGGGTTTTGCTACCCTGCCCATACGGTGATCCAGACTTACGACTGCTCGCATGTGCATCGGTTATACAATGGTTTATTAGTTTCTTGACTTAGGTATCTCATAGGTTACTTGCAGGGGTTATTTTGTTTGTACCCTGGGTCAGATAGGGGTCAGACAGGGGTCAGACAACACACAACCTTTATGGAGGATACCTCTCTGGGGGGATCTGACCGACTGGTTGTTAAGCCCACGAGGGCCCCTATAACTGATTCTGTTACCTCCAAAATTTAACGGGGAGTCTCAAGTCCCTCTTGGATGAGGCATGCATTCTTTAGCGAGGGAGGCCACTCAACCACTTTATCCCGTTTGCATGCATATTGGTCGCTTGAATTTTTGGTATTCTCTTTGACTACTAGTTGGCCTTAGGATATTTTTTTATTTATTTTGTAGAGTCATAAGTCGTCGTGGAGTTGGACCATCTTCCTCGCCGGTCCAGTCGGTTGTTATAGTTACCACTGGTTTTCAAGTTCTTGCCTTCTAAAAGGCGTAGAGTTTTTAGGCATTGTACACACACATCCACCTTTCAGACTTGTGGTTCCACAAGGATGAGTACCGAATCTAGTCTTTAGAACATTGGGAGTTCTTCAGCTCCCATACCCACTATAGTTAATGGCACCCCTTCAACTCCTACAGCCTCTATAGTTGCAGTGTCAGAGGCTTATACCGGTACTATGGCTCGACCTGTAGTTAATGCTTCATCTCTTGCCTCAAACCCTTTTGGGGGTTTTGGTCACTCGCCAAGTTACAATGTTCAGTCCATCCCTATGGATTCTAGTCCATTTTCTTATGGTATGCCTAAATTCACTTCACAGTTTTCGACTGCCATCCCAGCTACTGGCCCTAACGCTAGCCTTGGACTTGGGGGCACTACACCTCCTTACACTCCTTTTCTGTTTGGTGGTTCTCATATCCCCCAAATGAATCCTAATGTAAGAAGTGTCCCTGTCCTTAACCCCGGGTCTAATCCTTCTATGGCTGGATGTAACAACCCAGTTGGCAGACAAGTTCCGCCCTATATCCCTACCTCCTTAGTGCTAATTCCGACGAATACTTCTGGCATGACGAATCCACTTCATCCTCGGGGTTCCCACCTGGAGGAGGTCAGTCTTACACTTTAGGCAACCCCCAACCTAGATCCAATCCGATTGGGGGCAGTTTTCATAACCCCCAGCTCGGATCTAATCCAGCTGGAGGAAAATTTCATAATCCTTATCATAACATTCCCGCTGGAATGATGCCCAACCCATATTATACGAATCAGCCCAGAGGAGGGCCTTATAATCCCAGACGAAGCTATGGTTCTTACCAAAATCCTGGATGGGTTGCAGTTTTGCAAACACAATCTTTCGCGGGAGGTTGGGGCCAGATGTCACAACCCCGTCTCCCTTTTCTAGCCACTCTCAATCTTTCAAACTTGTCTAAGTTAATGAACGACCCAGTGAGTCATGATCCCACATGGCCCCCCGTCCCCACCAAACTTCCTTTAGACATTCCAAATTTTGAAGGTAAGAATGGAGAGGACCGTGGTGATCATGTCACTAACTTTCACCTTTGGTGCTCATCGAATTCCCTGAACCATGATTCTATTAGATTATGATTGTTTCAATGCACTCTCATTGGAGTTGATTCACAATGGTATATTGAGATACCTAGGGGGACATATGGGTCACTTAATCATTTGGTATTGGTCTTTCTCAACCACTTTCAATTGCCCATTCGTTATGATGTTTGCCTCGAACTTTGGTGACTTTACGCCAGGACAACACCACTCATATCTCGGATCATATCTAGGAGTGGCGTAGATAGAGGTGGTTGATTAAGACTCCTATACCCCCGACCTTTCTCCTAGAATGGCTCCTAAAGTCTTTGCACCCTCGTATCTCGAAGAAACTTTCTACTTTTGGGGTCTCCAATGAGGAAGAAGCTATCTTTAGAGACCAACAATCAAATTTAATATATGCTCAGTCTGGGATGTTATATCACCTTCTTCCAGAAGCACCGCGGTCAAATTACGATCCTAGGAAAAAACCCGGACCTCATGCCGATGGCATTGTAGGGTCCGCCAATATAAAGTCCACAGACTTAGTGATGAACTCTGCCAGAGGACCAGCTTCTTTTGTGTCCCTCAAACTCACCCAGTCAGCGGACGTACATTCTGTGCAATCGTTGAAAAACCCAAATGGTGACAAGCAATCAGATGGGAATAAAAGGAAAGGTTGAAACAATCGTAAGAGTTGAAAAAATGGTAAAAAACCCAAGGAAAAAGATAATAATGGGAAGCAGAATGATAATGCTGGAGAGGGAAAGAAAGAGAAATGTAAGGTGAAGTTTCCTTCTAAACTTTGTACCAATGACCACGTTACACATTTCTGCCCCAAACTCGTGGAGGCTGGGAGGATTTTGAATCTACTGCCCACTGTGCTAATGAATCCATTCCCATATAACCCGCACTTAGCCTCGAGCTCTGTAAACGCCGGAAATGCGGCCAGTGGGAGTCAAAACCCACCACCGCAAGATCGCGATCACGTATGTATCAACATGGTCGATTTGAAAATTGATATAGCCACCCGCTCTCGATATTATATCTCTTCGCAATCTAACTATGGTCTAGAAGCTACCCCTCCTCCTCTGGAGACGAAATTACAGATTGAGAAACCAAAGCCACCGCCTTGTATTCTGAAAGGAGTACTTAAGCACTCTACCCACAATCCTAATGATAGAGCCACCCAAAACTACTCTATTGTTGAGGACCTGGGACAAACCCCTTGTGTGATGTCGGCTTTGGAGATACTCCAGATGTGTCCCTCATAGAGGACTGCCTTACTCTCTGCCTTAGGAGCTCTTGAACCTAGTGGCTCAAAATTTATCAAGTTTGATGTCATGAATGTGAAGCCTCTCTTACCTTACCATGTGGCTTTCCAAATCCACGTGGAGTATTCCAAGTATACCATTAAATGTGTGGTTATTTATGAAGGTGTTGCCACCTGCGTGATGTCCTTGGTCTGTTGGAACGCTCTCAGTTCTCCGACCCTCTCCAAGTCACCGAACATGTTGACTACATTTGACGGTCATTCCTTCCACCCTCATGGTAGTCTCCCTGCCTTTTTGGTCCACTTAGGTGGGAAGACGGTAGAGGTGGAGGTAGAGTTATTTGATGTGCCTCTTTATTATAACCTATTACTAGGTCGCAATTGGACCTATACTATGGTCTATGTCGTATCGTCTGTCTTCCGTACACTTTGTTTTCCTCATCAAGGGAAGATCATGACCATCGACCAATTATCCTTTGCGTACTCTAGTCCTAACACATATGTTGGACTGTCAATCCCTATGATCGAAAATTCTTAGCCGACAACTGAGAATATCGGTGTCGGAATGTATTCTTCTCTCATGGGTACTTTCGACTTCTCGGCACCGATTCACCACGTTTACACCATATCTAGTAGGCCTGCTTCAGTAGGGAGGTCCATTCCTTTCCGCACTTCCTATCTTAGTGATCCATGGACCCTACCTTCTCCGACTTCGTCGTGTGAAGGTCAGTCGCATACTGGCATGGCTATGCCACTATCGGCAACAAAGATTGTGTATCAATTTGTTCTTGACTCTTCCGCCAATACCGATCATGTTACCTCACCAACAGATGAGGAGGATCATGTTCTTAGGCCTGTATGGGATACCTCGTTGTCTTGTTCACATGATTTCTTAGATGAGACTTTGCCTTTGGATGAAGCCATCCTCGAAGCCATGAATGGTTCTAAGAGACCTTGGGATGATATGCATCATTGATCTTATTTTCTCCAAAGTCTTGAAGGAATCGAGCAAGATGACTTTCAGTCTACCATGAGTGAGATAGTAAGTCACGTCGTAGTTCCACTTGATACGCATGAAATTTATGCCGAAGGAAACATGGCAAGTATTTCTCCTACTGTCGCGATCGATATCTATCGTACCCCTGGAAAAATTGAAAACATAAATATAGGTGTTGATTGTTCGCCAAAAAAATTTCGATCTACACCGAACTCTTCAAAGAATTTCGAGATGTATTTGCTTGGTCATATGAAGAGATGTCAGGGATAGACCCTTGTATTGTTGAACATGAGATTAGAAATTATATGGATGTTAAACATGTTCGACAATGTCTTAGAGCTGTAAATCCTTGAAAGGCCCCTGCTATTAAGGCAGAAGTGGAGAAGCTACTTAATGTTGGCTTCATCTACCCAGTTCCTTTGATTGAATGGGTATCCAACCTCGTTCTTATGAATAAAAAGAAAGGAACCATCCATGTGTGTATGGAATTTTGTGACCTGAACAAGGCTTGTCCTAAAGATAACTTCCTTGCGCCTTTCATTGATCAGATTCTCGACGAGTGTGTGGGAAGCGAGATATTTTATTTTATGGAAGGATTTTCAGGATATAACCAAATCCAGATCAAACCTGAGGACCAACACAAGACGGAATTTATATGTTCTTGGGGTACCTTTTCATACCGGAAAATGCCTTTCGGCCTTAAAAACACCGAAGAAACCTTCCAACATTCCATGACTTTCACTTTTCACGATCTCAAGAACATAGTCGAAGCCTACCCTGATGATCTTGCTGCTCACTCTCGCAAGAGAGTGGATCATGTTACACACCTTCATCTTGTTTTTAAAAGATGTCGTTACTATAGAATCTGGTTAAACCCTCACAAATGCATCTTTTGCGTTAAGTCTGGTCGTCTTTTAGGAGTTTTATTTTTTGATATCGGGATAATGGTAGATCCTCTTAAGGTTGAGGCAATACTTCAGTTGCCTCCCCCATGCACGATTAGACAACTTCAAGGTTTACAGGGGAAAGATAACTTTCTACATCAGTTCATAGTGAATTATGCCAATATCACTAAGGGTTTCATGTGCCTCTTGAAGAAAGACACCCCTTTTATCTGGGATGAGTGAGCCCATGAGTCTTTTGATGCTTTGAAAAAGTCCTTAGTATTGGCCCCTTTGCTAAGGTCTCCTGATTACAGTAGAGATTACTTTCTTTATATCGCTGCATATGAAGAGACAATTGGTATGGTTCTAGTTCAGGAGTATGATGAGCTCCATGAGCATGTCATCTACTATCTTAGTCGAAATTTAGTCGGTCCTGAGATTAATTACTTTCACATTGAAAAGCTAGCTTTGGTTTCCATTCACACAGTCCAATGCTTACATCACTATATATTACTTTGCAAGACTACAGTACTTTCCGATGTCAATCCATTTCAATACGTCCTTACTAGACGTATCATAGTGGGGAAATATAATAAATGGATTGTCATCTTACAAGAGTTTGATCTCAACTTCGCTTCAGCCAAGTCCAAGAAATCACTAGTCTTCACAGAGCTAATATCCGATTTTCCACGATTAGATGAGGATGTTATCCATGTTGATTCGTTTGTGAATGAACACATTTTCCTTGTCTCATCGTCTGACCCCTGGTATGGAGACATCGTTTTATATCTTCAAACCTTGAATTTTTCTCAGCATCTCTCGCGGGATGATCGACGACGTATTAGATACCAAGACAAAAAGTATACCATCATCGGTGACACTTTGTATCACTGAGGAATAGATGATATCTTGCGTCTTTGCTTAACTCACGAGGAATCTAAGTCAGTCCTAAACGATTGCCACAAAGGGGATTGTGGTGGTCACCTATCCAGGCTTGTGACAAACCAAAAAATCCTATGAGCCGACTATTTCTAGCCTACTATCTTTAAATATTGTATCGAATTGATTAAGTAGTGTCACCCCTTCCAGGTGTTCACTCAAAAAATGCACTCGCATCCAGCCCCTCTTCACCCAGTCATTATCGTCGGTCCCTTCACCAAGTGGGGTGTAGATTTCATCGATTTCCACCCAACTTCAGCTGGGGGGAATCAACACATTATTGTGGTCGTTGACTACTTTACTAAGTGGACTAAGGCCATGACTATCACAAAATACGATGGGAATACTGCAACCTTCTTCATGTTCAACCAAATTATCACCCGGTTCGGTATCCTGAGTGAGATTGTCACTGATCACGACAGTCACTTTCAGAATGAAATGATGGTAGAACTATAATCTAATCTGGGGTTTAGACATGGTCATTCATCTCCTTATTACCCCCGGGAAAATGGGCAAGTAGAGGCCATCAATAAGCCTCTCAAGAGCATTTTGCAAAAAATGGTCAGTCGGAGTAATTCCAATTGGCACATCATGCTATATCCCACACTTTGGGCATACCTAACCTTGGTTAAGACTGCCATTGGTTTTTCCCTTTCCAATTAGTGCACGGTGTGGAGTCGATCCTTCCTGTTGAATGCGAAATCCTTTCTCTTAATTTGGCAGTTGAGCTCCTACCTGACACTTCAGATTTAGAGCGATGCCTTATATATCTAGAGAGTCTTGACGAGCAGCGTCGAGACGCCTTTATGGCTATTGAGGAAAATACAAAACGTGTCAAGGTTTAGTACGACAAGTTTGTCTATCCCTAGTTGTATGTTGAGGGTGACTTGGTCCTCTTGTATGCTCAAGACAAAGAACTGCTAGGGGCAGGAAAGTTTAAACCCATGTGGCACGGTCCTCACATCGTGCGACGTGTTCTAGAAAAAGGAGCCTACGAGTTAGAATATTATGAAGGGAATAAGTTGGTTGAGCCCAGAAATGGGCTCTACTTGAAAAGGTACTACGCTTGAGCCCTAGGCTTGGGAGGAACTCTTTGTATACTAATGTAAATTTAGTGTATATACATCTTTTTTCCCGTTTTATTTTGTCTTTGACTTTCTTATCGAGTTTTCCCTTTGTTGGCAGATGACAACAGAGTCTTTGGTCTACCTAGGATTCGCAAACAGAGTTCGTCATCATACATGGAACTTGGATTCCACCACTTGGGTGGTTTACTCACCCGAGGGTTTGTTGGTGTCGTCAGGTGGCATGTGCCTAGGGCCATCCACGAATAATGTGGTCGAATATAGCATTGTCATATAACTTTTGCGCGATGCTATCTCACATGGTATTCTCTCTTTAGAAGTTCACATGGATTCCCAGTTAGTAGTATTTCAGTTGAACAGTCATTACCGCATGCGTGATCCTACTTTACTATGTCGATTCCTACAGGTACGTCTTTTAGAACGACAATTTGATTTTCTTACATATTATCACATTCCTAGGAGTTCTAATCATGTATCTGATGCCTATGCTAATTATGTTTTAGATTGGTATTTTTCACATTACTAAAGCAAAGAAAATCGTCACATCAATGTACACATTGTAAGATATAAGTAAAGCCGAAGATCCATTTTTATATATTTCAAAATATGGTGTTTATATTACACAATTTGGGATAAAACCCTCAATACACATATACATCTAGTATACATATCCCACGACACCTATGCCTGTGGCGCCGGGTGTGTTTCATGGTAGAAAACCACAATGTTTGCAAGATGACGGAAGAGTCGTACCCATGCTCTAGGTACACCAACCAACTGTCGTTGCATGGCTTCAGGTAGATCCTCTACCTGAACCATTAGAATCCTCTGTGTCAAACGAGATAGGTTCCCCTGCACATTTTGTAGAACCTTCTTCACTTCTCCTCCTGTTATCAGATAAATCGGTAGGTGCAGACACTAACAGATCTCCCTAGATCCACCTAGATCTAGAACAAAACACACCAGAACATGACGCTTTCCTTAAGTTTTAAATATTGAATTTACTAACTAAAGAGGGATAGGTGACATACCATTTAAACGTCGCATACTCTTTCTATCACCATCCTAGCTTCGTTCCAACACTCATACAATGATGAAATTTCAAAAGAATGCAACCAACCAAAGTGATAGTAATAGTATAAACTCAATATAAACCTATGTATGTGATCAAGGAATCATACAATAAAACACAACAAGCTTTATAGGAAAGAATCGTATTACTGTATCATATTAAATGTGAAAGAGAGATTACAACCATGGCCTTGATGTCGTAAGGTCCCTTCCAACTGTCCTTTGTTCCCCACACACTTCCATTCCAAGAATTCTGAGAGCACATATCTGATAATATTCACAATCTATCTTGACAAAGACAAAACTCAAAGACACTCCAACCAAGCTAATAATTCCAAGCCAAATCCAACTTAGCCCTTCTCCATGAGAGCTCCTCTCCTTTTACAATATGAAGAGGATAACATGAGGAGGTTAGATTAATCCCACTAAATCATGAAAGAGAGGAAGATCCAAACCATTCGGATGCCACCTCACCATGGAAGTTTCTCCTTCTAGAATTCGAGAAAATGCTCATTTTTCCCACATGTAAGCATTCTCGCACCCTACCTATAGAGAATACTGCGAACTCCTCATGACCTAGCTATGATGCAGCCTGCGAGAATCAAACATTCTCACACCCTAGTTATAATGCAGCCTACGAACCTCCTTTTTTATAGGGTTTTTACAAAGGAAAATGCAACTTCTTTTCTCAGGAAAAGTTCTTCTCCATTCCTTCTTCAGGAACTTAGGCCACTAACCCCTCTGAAGGAAACATATAGGTTTACATCATTAACAGTCATAGGGATGAAAAAAATAATGTGTAACAGAGAGCCCCCCAAAGTATGAAGCTAGAACAGAGTGATAGCTGAAATACTTTGTCGAGTGTGTGTAGGGAACAAGGAACAGTCGGTCGAAAACCTGCCAACAAACAAGGAAATACAGTACAATAATACATCATCACTGAGGTAGGCATTCCCATACTCAGAATACAAATGACTCAGATCATAAATGTCGACATGAAAAGATCCATGTCAAGTAAGACAAGGGCATGGCCACCAAACATACACCGTGGATCCATGCCATTATGAATCAAATCTGAACATAGCCACCAAAAATACACTGTGGATCTATGTGTTAAATTTTCAAATTTGAACATAGCCACCAGACATACAATGTGGATCTATGCAACAATACACTGAATATACTCCAACACAACCTGGATCTGTCAGAAAATATCCAGGGTCTTCATCTCCGCCACTCTATAATACGAATCTAACTATGTGAATACATGTGCTAAAGTCGAACATGGTAGAAACCACTTGATTATCGGTCATTAGTGTATACCATTAACAAGTGCGAGGGAAATCACCATTAATGTCAATGACTCCCAAGGTACACTAGTACAATCCAACGAATGTGAATAAATGAGATGAAGTCGAACACTCAGCGGAATCTCCCGATCAAGGGTCAATAATAAAAACCCACTATCGAAAGCGAGGAAACCTGCCATTGAGGCATGCAAGTTCCAAGGTATTAATTAGTTTCTAAGTCTAATTCCTAGATAATTAGTTGAAGTCGACAGGAAAAGACTCATCACAGGAGGGCCTTAATGTATCCCACATCAATGACTTGAAAAAAGTAACAAGATTTGATGTAGGTCAGAGTAACAAGTGATTCAGGACTGACTCAGGGATGGCCGACACAATATAAGGCTTAAAGACTGCAGAAATGGATTTTTGGGTTGAACTTCATTTTAAAAATATTGATGACACGACAATTGTCTTGGAAACACTAACTCAACAACAGGGATCACAGACCAATTTGTAATCTTATAAAGGAGTATGATCAGGAGACAAGTGGATTTTCCAACCTAGACACAAGGTGAGTGAAAGGGTGTCATGTTCGAAAGCGACTCTTCCATGGAATACAGGTTTAGACATATTTCTTTCCCAATTTTTTCCCCCACCATTTATGGCAAGTACCTCTTTATCTTTACACAAGCTTGAGGAGGATAACATATGCTTGAAATGTAAGCTCATCCTTTGGACGAGTCCCTCGGAGTATGTTTAACGAACCCTAGGAAGGAGTAGTTCAGTCCCATATAGGCCTTTCAATGTTTGTTTTATGAGTCCAAAGAAAGAAAACTCAGGGGTTTTTCATGTTTATAGAGTCTAAAAAACACTTAAAGAGAACTCTCTCAGTTCCTTTTTCATAAAGTAGTTTGATAGGACCGAAAAAGTGATAAACTATCGCCCACCAAACGTTTTCTTCAAATACTTTTATGAGCATGAAAAGAACAAGATCGCTCAGCAATCGTTTCATGTTTAGAAAGTCTGAAAAGAACTTAAAGGGAACTCCAAGGGGTTCCTTTTTCATATAACCTTTACAAGTCTGAAAAAGTGATAAAAGTATACTCGATTACATTCTCATTGATTTACGAGCATGAGAAAGAACAAAGACTAAGCTCGGTAACTTATTCTCATGTATTTACGAGCATGAGAAAGAACAAATACTAAGCTCGGGATTTTTTTCATTTTTACACAAGATTTAAAACAAAACAAAACTATGCTTGGACCTGGTTTCATTTTTTACACAAGCTTGAACCAGAGGAAACTATGCTTGAGGTAAGTGGTTTCATTTTTACACAAGCTTGAACCATAGAAAACTATGCTTGGACCTCCCAACACATAACATAGGGATGGTTGGTACTTAGTGTAAGGTAGCTAGAGAGGTAGTGGGGGGGCCCAGAGGGCCCATAGTGATAATAGTGGAGGTCATTCAATGTAAGGTGGACTAGGTCCACTATATTATTAAATAAGGTCCACTATGGTAGTTAGATATAATAAATGTAGGAGAACTTCTTAGAAGGTTCTACTTCTAGAAGATTCCTCCTCTAGAATGTTCTTAGGTGATGGTAGAACTATATAAAGGGGTTCAAGAAATGTAATGAGATATGAAGAAAAATATTGTATTTGGAGCAGTAGCTCAATAGGAGGATGCCCCCTCGAAGAGGCAAGTGAACAGGAGAGGATCCCTTTCATAATAGGATCCATTGTATGGTGTTGCCCTACCTTAAGGGTTTGATAGTAGTATATCTGTTGTGGTGATTTTGTATTCAGTCTTTGGTTCTTAACAATTGGTATCAAGGCACTTTCCTTGGTAGACATTGTGGGCAAATATTTTTTATTTTTGTAGATTTTTTTTTTCAGAGAAGAAAAAGAGGGTCGTGAAATTACAGAAATTTTCACTATATTTCTGTGAAAAAATTATAGAAACAATTTGTGGATCCGATTTCCTCTCAGAAAAACACCCAAGTTGAAAAAAAAAATCATCCGAAACAGAGTCCGGGAAGTCAAGAT
>ML785289.1:1084251-1101735 GCA_009831015.1 Picea engelmannii | reverse complement strand
TTTTTTTTTTTTTTTCTGTAGCATTTGAAGGCCGAATTTGCTCAAATAAATTACAGATCTGAATTCCTATCACAATTTCACCCAATTTAAAAAACAAAATCAGCCGAAATGGAGTCCAGAAAATGAAGTTATGAACATTTTAAATTCAACAATTTTTCAGGGTTTTTCCGGAAAACGCCACGATTTTTTGCAGTAACTTATTGTTCTATTTTTTGGGTTTTTTCATGACGGATGTGGGACCGAAGATTTTATAGGATGCTCATATGTATATTTCCTCTCAAACCCTCAAGGGAATTCTTGAAGCATTCAAATCAAAATTGTATGACGCATTGGATGCTAGATTGCCTGACCTTGCAAATGGCCTCAATGATAGTTTCCGTAGTATTCGAGATTCATTGGATAAAATGAAGCAGATATTTCTTTTGGTGGACATCAGGGACGAATATAATCAAGAAATATATGTTTGGTATGATTTTGAGGCCGATTGTGATGATTAGTATATTGATAGTTGTCATTTCTGGGATGACAACCACTTTCATATTTTATTTGATGACTCTAATCCACCTTCTGTAGACAGCATCAATGTGACAAATCGAGAGCCAATAATTATTACTAGTGTCCATCCTGCATATTTTGCAGTGGTATTATTCCTTCCAGATTTTGCTACGACCCTTTTCCACTATGTGGATGGATATTCTTATTTGGATCCACGTGATAGGTGTCAGTCTTGGAGCATCATTTTGAGTTGGCTATTGGGTTCCAAAATCTTCCACGGGGAGTTCACATGAGCACTTGGACATGGGACCCGGGCTTACAATGGTGGTTGGACTACTTCAGCATGGTGGTTTTCCTTTCTACATGGGACCTTGGTTCTCCAGTCTTCTTCAGCATTATGGTTCACAATTATCCATGGGACCCTGGTATATGGTTATACATCAAGCATTGAGGACAACACTTTCATAAGGGGGATGGAATGTAAGGTAGCTAGAGAGGTAGTGGGGGGCCCCAAAGGGCCCATAGTGATAATAGTGGAGGTCATTCAATGTAAGGTGGACTAGGCCTACTATATTATTAAATAAGGCCCACTATGGTAGTTATATATAATAAATGGGTAATTAGATATAATAAATGTAAGAGGACTTCTTAGAAGGTTCTACTTATAGAAGATTTCTCCTCTAGAATGTTCTTAGGTGATGGTAGCACTATATAAAGGGCTTTAAGTAATGTAATGAGATATGAAGAGAAATATTGTATTTGGAGCGGTAGCTCAATAGGAGGATGCCCCCTCAAAAAGGCAAGTGAATAGAAGAGGATCCCTTCCATAATAGGATCCATTGTACGGTGTTGCCCTAACTCAAGGGTTTGATAGTAATAAAAGAGATTTTGCATATTTTTCTTGTATATCTGTTGTGGTGATTTTGTATTTAGTCTTTGGTTCTTAACCCTTAGCCCCCAGCTTAAGAAACTAGCGTCTCTAAATTCATCATGAAGTCCAGAGGCTGAAAGCATTTCCCCCCAAGCTTCATTTTATCCAACTGCGAAGAAGAATGAAATGAAGCTTCAAATACTATACGTAGGACTTGACCCAAACGGAGAGGGGAAAGTTGTTTCATTTTTTAACGAGGTTGCCACATGATGCAGAACTATCCTCATAAGATCTATTTCATTTTTTAATGAGGTTTCTACAGAGATGCGAAAACTATCCTCACAGCTGGTTTCATTTTCTAACGAGCTTGAAATCAAAAAACCATGCTCAAGAACCTTTGTTTCATTTTTTAACGAGGTTGCCTCAGAGACGCAAAAACTATCCTCGAAGTCTCTCTTCTTGATAATGGATTCCAAGAGGACAATGCTTCGGAATGACACCATGCCAAGGGACAAAAATTGGTCATGGATTCCAAGAGGTCTTCACTCGAAGGAAGAAACACACTCTGGAAGGACACCATGTCGAGGGTCGCGACAGGAGTAAAGAGATCATGCTCTAACAACCCTATCGAAGAGATCACCATGTCAACTACTAGATCTAAGTCATCAGAAATTGAAACCATGGGCGACAACGCCACATAATTGACATGTGGTGGGGGCGATACCATCTGGATATAAGAACCATTCAGGGAGGCAATTCAGGTGGGGTCAATGAATGAAAGTTGATCAACAATCACAACCCGTCCATCGTGAGGGAAAGATATAATACAAAAAAGAGTAGACAAAATAGCTTTCATGGCATAGACATAATCTTGCCCAAGAAGTAAAGCAAAATCCAAGGGGTCTTGGACTACCATGACGTCAATAAAGAAAGTTTTCCCTCCCAAAGTTACAAGAAACTGAGGAAGGGTCTCTAAAGGTTGACTAGTTCTTCTATTAAAAGCTAACATATTCTGTGTAACCAACGCAAGTGGAGGACAACCCAAAGCTTGCCAAACAAAAGAGGACAAAATACTAACGGATACACCTTCATTTATCAGTGTCTGAGGAACGTCTCGACCACAAACCTGTACTGCAATCTGGAAATGAATGTGAGAGGGAAGACGAGGTCTAGTTAGCACACCCCAATCAAAATGGATGGCCTCATAAATTGAAGGGGGTTCCATGGGAGAAGGAGGAATAGTTGCCAGCATGGTAGATTCTGTATCAACAAGAAAAACATGGGAAGTATCGGGTTTACTCTCTAGCGAGAGAGTAGGATCGACCGATGACAAGATCATATCGACCAGTTGGGTTTCATTCTCCAAGGGGAGAATGGGGTCGATAGGTGGAAATAGATTGACTTCTTGGGTTTCACTCTCTAACAGGAGAGTGGGATCGACCGATGATGGGATTGGATAAACCACATTGTTAACACTCTCTAAAGGGAGAGTGGGATCGACCGACGATGAGATTGGATCAACCACTTTGTTAACACTCTCTAAAGGGAGAGTGGGATCGACCGAGGATGGTATCGGATCAACCACTTTGTCAACTGGTTCAACTAAGGACGTGACCAGATTGACGACATGATCAACCGAATTGACCGGTGAAGGGATCGGAGTGATCATTCCATCAACTATAGGGGGGTCAAGAGTAATCTTGTGATAAGAAGATGGAAATTGAGGCTGTGAAATAGTCATGTCTTCCAGTAATTTTGAGGCTTCGTCCATACGAGGGCAAAGGTGAGTGAGATGATTCCCTTTGCATAACATGCACAGGAACTTGACTCTACTTTTCTTCTTCCCAATGGTATCTTGAGTAGTCGACGAGAAGTCATCAACATGTTGTCCAGAGGCTAATGACATGGGTTGGCGAGGATGTGTAGACCATGCTTCTATAACCTTGGATAGACCAGGACATTCCTTAAGAAGATGGCTACCTTTACAAAGCCTGCAAGGGTACTTGGGCTTACGAGTTGTTTGGGTGATCTTGACATCATCAACACTCCCAGCACGATTAACAATAACTGGTTGCTTTCCAACATGTTTGAAAGTGGTTGGAGGTTTTGAGCCTTGTTTATCTTTCTTCTTCTTAATCTTTCTTTTCTTCTTCTTCTTATTCACCGGGTTACTAGATTCAGAACTTTCACTCAACAAAGAATATGAAATGGAAGGCGACCTTGCAAGAAAAGAAGACCTTACCGGTGAAGAAGGTGAAGGATCACCATGAGGTTGATGTTCTTGGGGGGAAGTGCTTATGACCGAAGCACTTACTGCATTCGGGATTACCTGAGTGGAAAAAAACCATACCGGTAATCCAATTGTGAGACCTGGAAGGCTCAAAGTAGCGATGTGAGGAGGACCAATGTTTCCGTAAGAAGGAAAAACAAAAGGTTCCCCTGGAAAAGGGGTTCCTTCATAGGTCATTCCGGGAACTGACGCCATTAAAATAGAGATCCAATTTAGTGTCCACTAGGGAAAACAAACAACACACGCTAAAAATATAGTAAGCAAGAAAGCAAACAAAACCTTCTCACAATGAATGCACTAGTTGGTGATGAAATCCAATGTCACGAGAACAAAGTAAGAAGGGGCTGAGATAGAGTGGGTGGAAAAGTTACATTGACGACCTGCTTAATGGACTTACACCCTAGTGCAGGCTCCCACACATAATCATGGGTATACCCTCCAAGGAGCTCGAGTGAGTTTGTCCAACGTCGATTCCAGGTACCGTGAAGACTTGCCCCTCCATAGTCACCTTGTGTAAAGACCCTAAAGAGATAGGCCACTAAGGTTACCAATCACTACAGTGATGCCTAGGGAAACAGTCGACAATCCGATCCATGCACAAGGGCAGGGTATCTAGCCCGAAATCAAATTGAAAGGCTTCCACTCATCATTGTGGGTATACCTTTCAAGAAACCCCCATAATATGCGCAACCTCTACACCAAGACTAACAAAGAAAGGTGAGTAACTCTGCCAGTCTCAATGTGACCTCGTGATTGACCCTCGTGTTAGAAGGGCTTCCCGGGACAAAATGTAATAAGCGGATTTAATCGCTCCCTAACTCAAGATTCTATGTTTGTTTGCAACTTTGGAAAGTTATCTTTCACACCTATTCCAAAGTCCTACAACTAATATAATGTAGGTTTGCTACCAGAAATTATAAAAAATGTCTAATCCGTTTTTATGAACGCTTTATTTTATGGTTGTTTTTACTCAGGATGAAAATGGCATGAACAATATGGTGTTTTGACCGACTCGAAAATTATGCAAAGAGATGAAGATGCAATATTTTCATTTCGATGAAAGCTATGCTACGAGAAGGAGAAAACATTTATCATTCCCATATGAACGATGTCCCAAAATTTATTAAACTCGTCAATATAAAGATTCTCAAGAAATGAGAAAAATGTATTGTATACCAATGCACCATTCATGGTCCCCCCGACCATGAGGGGGAAAATTTTTCAGAATTTAAGACCAAAAAATGCCAAGAATCATGCAATTTCGCTACTTCAAATGCAAGGATGCCCCCAATCTAATATAAAGCAAGAAATTAAATCTTTTTGTTTCAAAAATTTTACTAAAAGCAATAATGAACTTTCTTAAAACAAATAAACCCAAACTAAAAGTTTTCTTTTAAAGCGAACTATTCATAAGAAATCTGATCTTTCCCTAAACAATTCTAAAGAAAACACATGCTTTGTAATTGGAAGACACTCAAAGCAAGAGACTAATCCTTCAAAACCAAACAAAGCAAAGATGGCTAAAAGCAATTCAAAGAATGTCAAGTAGACTGTAAACAAATCAATATAGGCTCCAAAAGTTCAATCCAGCTGATCAAAGCAAAACTGGGTATCAAAAAGACAGGAAGACCTAATCCAAAACTTTTACAAATGAGTTCACAGCCTGGTAGTGGGGTACAGTGTGAGAATTATGGATTCTCGCAGTCTAGATACAGGCAGGGTGCGAGAAGTTTGTACTGAACTGAACAGTAGGGTGTGACCATCAATGATTCTCACAGGCCACAGAGAGGTACAGTGTGAGAAGGTTTGTAATCAAGAAACATTTTGGAAAAAGGACAAAAATTTTGAGTGAACTTTCATATCCAGAGAGTCTGGATGGATCTCCCACAGACTCAGAGACCATAAATCAAGCAATCAAAGCAAGGGAAACTAGACTAACTAGGAAAAAATCCGTTCCCCAGTGGAGTCACCAATTTTTTTATCGGATAAATCGGTAGGTGCGGACACTAACAGATCTCCCTAGATCCACCTAGATCTAGAACAAAAAACACACGAACATGATGCTTTCCTTAAGTTTTAAATATTGAATTTACTAACTAAAGAGGGATAGGTGACATACCATTTAAACGTCTCTTCCTCTTGCTATTGCCATCCTAGCTTCATTCCAACGTTCATACAATGATGAACCTACAAAAAAACGCAACCAACCAAAGTGATAGTAATAGCATAAACTCAATATAAACCTATGTATGTGATCAAGGAATCATACAATAAAACACAACAAGCTTTATAGGAAAGAATCGTATTATTGTATCATATTAAATGTGAAAGAGAGATTACAACCATGGCCTTGATGTCATAAGGTCCCTTCCAATTGTCCTTCGTTCCCCGCACACTTCCATTCCAAGAATTCTGAGAGCACAGATCTGATAATATTCACAATCTATCTTGACAAAGGCAAAACTCAAAGACACTCCAACCAAGCTAATAATTCCAAGCCAAATACAACTTAGCCCTTCTCCATGAGAGCTCCTCTCCTTTTATAAGCTGAAGAGGATAAGGTGAGGAGGTTAGGATGATCCCACTAAATCATGAAAGCAAGTAATATCCAAACCATTCGGATGCCACCTCACCATGGAAGTTTCTCCTTCTAGAAGATTTGAGAAAACGCTCATTTTTCCCACATGTAAGCATTCTCGCACCCTACCTATAGAGCAGACTGCAAACTCCTCGTGACCTAGCTATGATGCAGCCTGTGAGAATCAGGCATTATCGCACCCTACCTATAATGAAGCCTATGAACTTCCTTTTTTATAGGGTTTTTACAAAGGAAAATGCAACTTCTTTTCTCAGGAAAAGTTCTTCTCCCTTCTTCAGGAACTTAGGCCACTGACCCCTCCAAAGGCAACATATAGTTTTACATCATTAACGGTCATAGGGATGATGAAAATAATGTGTAACACCACCTGCCGCCTCATATCCCCGGTTCCTCCATCTATGTCAAGGGAATCCCTCTGGCTATCGTGGACCCACGTCTGCAATTACACAAATGTCTATTTAGTATGTAAGCACCATCCAAAAAATATTTTTGTTCCTTAATAAAAAAATACAAAAAAAAATGAAATATTTAAAAAAACATTTTACCTATGTCACTATAGGCAGCCCTTGGTGGAAGTGGCATATCTATATCTCCTCTAAAATCGATCCTCGCATATGGATAGTTGTCCAAAGCAATTACTTTCCATTGCCACCAGAAGAAAAAATCATCGTTGTAGGGTTTTGACACCCTACCTCCCCCCTTCTGTCTCATGACCTCGATCCACCGCACCATAGCTGGATCGCGTGGTCCTCTAGGAAGCATCTCCACTCTAGGTCCCAGACCTGGAACCTGCTCGAAAAAGAAGCTGCAAAAAATAAAGGCAAACCTGAAGTTTCACTTATTCCCCTATTTGTACTCTATAAACTGACCTTTCATAGTGGTCGGCAATGAGGTACACCAGTCGTAGACAGTGGGTCTCGCACACTCTACTGCATAAAACATGAGTGGCCTCGATGCCTAGTGCAACGAAGCTGAACCAATAATCATGGTCAATACAAGCACGATGATCTTTAGGCTGAGGTTATTTATTGCCTGGATAGGGAGTTGACTTCCCACCTTGGGAGTCTCCGCTACATAGTGGGCATCGATATACTCCTCGATCGTCATCCCACTCCCTACTCTGCATGACTTGAGGTTTACAACCTCTCCTTGGAATGATAGATCGATCAAGAAGTAGATGTCCGCTACTTCGATCCTCAATGTTTGTCTATCGAGGATAAAGCTTTCGCTATTAGGATCCCAGTAACCCACCAACATCTCCAACAACCTCACTTGGGCCCTCATTCCTTTGAGAGCCCAAAAATTATACAAGCCACATCTTTTTAGAGCTACTTGAACCACTAAATGTTGATCCACAGCTGCATCTACCTCCTCATGCTCTCGCTCTCTCCATTCAAGGACCATTCTTCAAAAGACAAATCAATTTTTGAGTTAGAACCCTTCTTTTGCCCATTTGCATACCTATACGCATATTCCCTTTCATACAGTCACATTTAGGGCTTAGTATATGCACCCTATGGTTCACACAGAGGCATACACTTAGTCGTATACGCGACCTATACGCAACCTAAATAAAGGTAGCCCGCGTACACCAAAATTCCTAATTTACACCCTCAAAATATAAAAAATTGAAACCTAATTAAAAAATGTAATCCACTTAATTTGAAGAGGATGAGATGTAGATTTACCTGATCCAGATGGTTCGTGATTTCGTTTCCCGACACTCCCACAATCACCGTTTGAATCTTGGAGGTATTTTTGGTCCAAATTGCACTATTTGGGTAAAAATCAAAATGATACAGTAATTTTTTATTTTATTACTATTTATAAGTTATTTTCACCCACTTAATATAGTTTCATGCTATTTTTTCACCTAATGGATTGATTCAAGAGTGGTTTCAAGCTGGATTTTGTATTTTTGACTCAGTTTTCTTGCGGATTTCGTTGTCATGATTGGTCATTCGTCACCTTGGGCAGGTATTTTCATAACTTAGCATATAGGATAGGTATCCACTCCATCGCGCATTTTTGCATTATCCTTCAACTACCATTTTTTACGCCTTAGGTACGAACCCATTTGTTGCGACACAGGACCTTCCATCTATTATAAGTAGTGTCACTAATAAATGGTACGATATAGGACCTTTTGTCTATTATAAGTAGTGTCACTAATAAATGGTAGAGACTTACCAAAACATGGTTGCCCTAGTTAGATCTCCTTTGTCATTTGGTGCCCATGCTGAGTTTTTCCTTAGGACCGAGAGTCCATTATAACTTGATACATGACTTTATCAGGAGCCTCATTTCTCACTCATGCACATGTAGCCTTATTCCCCGTAGAGTCCCAAAAATGAGTCTTAGTTAAGCTCTTTTCCGACTCGCCTAAAAAACCGAAAATATTGCAGAGTGATTTATCCCTTTCACGCTCGTTAAATTGGATTTGAAAGGTCATGAGTCTTAGCTAATCTCTTTTTCGACTCGTTACCAAAAATATAAAAGATCATCGAGTGAACTTGGCTTTTTCACACTAGTAAATTGGCTTTGAAAAGACGTCTATTTGGCCAAATTTACTGTTTTTTCACAACAAATAGACTAAAAGACATAAAAAAAGGACATTTTTTGGCGTTAAGTTATGATTTCATCTCATGCCCTCGCTTGCAGTATTAAGCCTTTAGCCAGTTCTCGCTTTGCGTTATAAACCGTTGAATAAGAATTTTTTTTGCATCCTCAACCAAGCAAAGACTTGTTTATATCCTTTGCAATTTGACACCCAATACCCTGGAGGGAACATCACCCCGAGTGTCCATATCCCGCATGCATTTCCTTGCATTGAGCATAAGTACGTTCCACTGCTGGAACTAATTTTTCTTACTTGCGAAACTCGTTTCCTCCTCTATATCATAGCATTCATATGTTATGAAAAAACAAAAAAAAGACGGGTGGGAAGGGAGTACTATATTATATTTGGCAACAGTCGTGTCACCTTTGAACAAAGCACAAAGATATTGAGTCCTTGCATCATCATAATTTTGGGTTTAGCATGGTCTTAGGAAGTTGATCTCGTTACAGAGTTTTCTCTACTAACTGGTTACTCTTCCAGTCCCCATAGAGAACATTATCGATGCCTCCTGCATATGATAGTTATATCATTGAGTCTATGCTACTGGAATCTACCATATGTATCATGCTCTTGTTCAAAGGAATTCTATTAACCTGTGTCGACCACTCCTCATAAATATTTACTTTGCATGTCATCCATACCCTCAGTTTTTCTTCGAATCACATGATACTATGGTCTTATCATGCACCCTGGCCCTACTTTCATCATTGGTAGGTCACCTTGAACCCAACAATTGACATTTCATTAATGGTCGTTGACTGGGTGGTTTCCCTTGTGTTCGAAGGCAAGACATCTATTCACACTTTGGTATTCATGCAGTGTCTTGGATGCCATTAGCCTTATTGGTGGTTTCCTTGCCTCTGTCAACTGTTTTCATCATTTGTTGTCATTCATAGGGTCTTTTTCGTGTACCACTTGCATTTAGCACACGCAAAAGATGCACAGGGTCGTTGGTTCATTAAAATGTTCTTTGTCCAATCTGCACCAAATTATGAAGCTCTTGCTTTGTTCCTTGTGCTGACTGGTGAGATATGCCTTAATGCTCTCCTTTCAGGGGGTCTCTTTCCATCAACTTCAGCTCATTTATTCTGGATATGGGACCTAGAGTTTTATGAGTACCTTGAGGCTTGCAGTCATTAGTGGCATGCTCTCTCGCCATTGACAGATGAGAATACATCAATGTCTCCTGATCAATGGATTCCTCAAGTGTTTGACACCGACTCCTTTATTCACACTTGTAGGAATGTACTTGGTGCCTTGATACCTACTTTCATTATTGGTAGGTTGTCTCATGTTTGCTAATGGTATACCTCAATGACTGGTAATCAAACGATGTCTCATTGTGTTCGACCTCAACTCCTTTATTCACATGATGTAGACTTGCACCCTTGGAAAATAGTGTAGAAGACTTGAAGACATCATTATGTGGCTGCAATTTTCATGAGTTGTTGCTTCCTTTTCATTGGACCAGTACCTATATGAATTCAGTGATCATGAGAGATCATATTGTACTCCATGGTATACATATATCTTCAGATTAGTTTTGAGACTGGTTTCACTGGGCCTTGTTCGTGACTATGATGACTTTTGGCATGTAACCACATTTGCATTTTCCTATTCATGGCCACAAACACTTATTTGGTATATTTTTCACATGGATCTACAGTGTATTCTTGGCAGCCATGTATGCAAAGTCAGTACAGAATGTAATGAGCAATTGAGTTCGTCCAGTTGGTTCTCTACCACTCCACTCTTGCGTTATTTATAATGTATTTCAGCCATAGCATATACTCCTCTGACCTCACACATTAGGGGGCATATTTTATAGCAAGATTTTCCTCATCATTGCTATCTTGCACAAAGGGCCTTTTTCCATTTCCCTATGCAGACTTATCATCCCTTTTTGATGAATCCAGAGCTAAAAATACATATTTTTCCACATATACGTGCCCTATCTACTATAAAACATGCATATACGCAGGCTGCTCCACTACAGCCCGCGTACATCGGGATTTGTGCCAAAAAATACAAAAATGAAGTTAGGTTTCCATTTCACGATAGGAGATCTGTGATCCTTGGCCTTCCATATACTGGAAATGTTCCAAATCGGCCCTTCAGTTGCATTTTGAAGGCTATAAAAGAGCAATTTTGAGCTATGGAAAAAAGAGAAAGCATTCAACTTTAAGAGAAAAGTTACTCTGGAGAAATTACTTCAGATTGAAACTACATCCCTTTGTTCCTCAAGTTTGAACACAGTGGTCAACCCCCAAGCTCTTTCCCTATTGTCGATATAACCTCATTGTATCCATTCTATGATCTTTCCTTTGGTGGAGGATTGAAGTGGTGGAGGCCCAGTTGGAAGGAACTTGATTTCTTGGTTTTGAACCGTGCCGACACGGAAGTCTGTAATGTTGTCACTTCTGCTGATCATTTATTAATAGAAATACTCATTTCTCATCCTATTGGTATCGTGCAAATATATGATTACTATCCATGGGCATGTTTGTAATGTTTATTAATTGATTATGCTATCTAATGTGATAACCCCTTTATATTATCACTATATACTTGCTCTACTTGTTTTTTGAAAACTTGTTGCAGGTATAAAGCTTTGGGTCAAAGTGCTCAATGGTGGAATATCATCGAACATTGGATCGAGGTAGACCTCTTTCCTATCTTGCACATTAGTTTATATAGCATAGGTTGGAAGTGAGTTGATTTATGCAGTCATACCTGTCTTTTGTGGTTTACCCTACCCATAGAGAGTTTTTCCCTCGTAACACTTATCTTGGAAGGAATCTCGTCGAGCCCCTCTTGTATAAATCTTTGTATTGTATACCCAGTAGAGGCTGGCTGGAATTTGATGAAAAAAATTATTGTAATCCAAGTTGGGAGGTTGATGAGAGTCGAGACTTAGTTGCAGTCTAAACTCAACACTTGTAATTTGATATTCTGCCATTAATAGAAAAATGACAGTTTTTCATGTTATCAATTTATGTGTAATGGATATTTTGTGTTGAATGCCATGTGTATGCATTTGAATTGTAGATGAGTGTTAGAAATCATCTGCAGGGATAGAGATATATGTTTTTATCTGTAAGTGTGTTGAGTTAAGTCTAGTTCTATAGGCTAAGTACAAGGAGTGCGCGACAAATACTGGAAACTATGTGAGCCGACGCAAAGAGTGTGTGTCTGAACTCAGTGGAGTCAAAAGAGAAACTACCAGGAGGGCATACCAGGATAATTCACAGGCTTGGGAGGAAATTTCAAGGTGGTTAAGTACCTTGGAAGAAATACTATGTAGGAGGAATCATAGTTCAGAGTTACTGAACACTTTGAAATGCTTTTCCAGGAGGGCATAGAGAAAGTAAGAGAGCGTACAAAAGAAACATGGTTGGAAGTGTTGGAATCCTTAAGAGAACCCTAGGGTTGTTGAACACTCTGAGGAAGGAAGGATTTGCAAGAGTGCATCGACAAAGGAAAGGAGATGCATTAAACCCTTCAAGTAGGCTAAGGGAGGATCCGTAAAAAATCTTCGCCGAGTGCAAGGAGTGCTCTAAGGAGACTATAAGTCCATCCTACAAGCTCAGGAGGAAGAGAGAGAAGTTTCCAGGAGGGCATGAGGAAGTTCATTAAAGGACATAGAGGAACGGGGAACTGTGAAGGTTTTCAGGCTGAGCAAAGTCGCAGAAGAGTCTGCGCAGAACTCAGCAAGGAAGGAAGAAGAAGTTTTGAGAATAACCTAAGTCTCGAAAGGGAAAATTGCACTAAGTCTGCAAAAGGAGTCGAGGACTTGCCGAAGTCTCGAAGACCATGAAAATCGCCCATTTCCGAAGGAGATAGGTGGTAGAAGGTTGAAGAGATTCGGGAGTAGGAACATTAAGAGGTTTTCCAAGATAAAACGAAGAACTTCGCAAAGAGCAAAGTGCAGAGTGATTCTGGACCATTAGATCCAGGAGGACGCATGATAGAGATATACGTATTTCAGAGGAAGTTGCTATAGAGGAAAAGGAAAGGAGGAGAGTACCCAAAGAGATGAGTGCCGATACAATATGGACCGTCCATTGAGATAGTACGCATGGTGATAAATCAACACTTCGTTGATTTGCAAATCAGGAGAAGCAGAGTTGGGAGAAGAGAGGACTTGTGAAGTCCGAACTCGTGATTTGATCTCAACCGTCGAGCGCAAGAAGAACATGGACCATAGATTTAGTTCTGGAGGATTCGTCGATTCGGGAATTGGGAAAAAGGGTGCAAGCAATTCACGAAATTCCTAAAGCATGAGATCGCGGAGGGAGCTAGCCCACGGTTTTAGTCTATGGTCACATCAAGGAAGGAGCCTAGCATAGAAATATAGCATCCGTTGGCGTTAATATTTGAAAATCCCTAATGAGAGGGTCTACAAGTGTCACACAACCTGCGGTGAGAAGGTGAAGGGATTGTGTCAAGTTAAATTGGTTCCCATTAGGATCCCAATGAGCCATTCGACTCAGTGACTCGAACAATCCTAGACTGGGAGGTCGAGCATCCCTTTGGAGGGAAGGGGGGTCTGCGCCAACACCTATGAGATTCAACCTAATATACAATTATGGAATTTAGTTTTCAACTCCTATTCCTCACCTTTGTTGATTAATTCATATTAATTGCAAAATCATTGACTTCACTCAAATCAAGTGCTTAAAATAAAATCCATAGCAACACACCTATGAGATTCAACCTAATATACAATTATGGCAGTTGATTTTTAACTCCTATTCCTCACCTTTGTTGATTAATTCAAATTAATTGCAAAAGAATTGACTTCACTCAAATCAAATGCTTAAAATAAAATCCATATACCATTTCTTGATCATGGTCTTAACGTGAAACTCCATAGCTCTCAGCCACATTTTCTGAGGTGATACCGATAGGAAAAAGACAATCTTGTGTTTGTCTGAAAATTTCAACCTACTCCAAGGGGAAACAAAATCCATCAGTGCCTTTCACACAAATCTTTAATGAAGTACTCACATATATATATATATATATATATATATATATATGGTGCATATAAATATAAGGGCAATTGTAAGATATATAAATTAGACATAAAAGAGGATGGACAGAAACATCAAATTGAAACTACTAAGAAATTATAAGCCTTTTGTTTACAATATCATTAACGTTTATTGATAACTACCCTTGGACTGACGGAGCTTTCCCATGCCATAGGATTTATAATCATTGACTCCACTCCTGCATGGATGCATGAAGTAGACAGATTGAAATCAAAGGCATATCTAAATTCAAACCTACTTTTATAATTTAGTGGTAGAAAACAACTTTTGACATACCAATGTCATAAAACCCATCTTTAATTGTAGCTGCAACACTTGCAACTAGTTATAGGCTTGAAGAGCATTGTCTATTGACAATATTGATAGGTACAGTCTCTGGAGAGATGATATGGTAAGAAGCATGTAGTTGTCATAGGAACTCATGCATTCAAAAAAAAAATCATTTGACACATGAAGTGATAGGATACACACTTCGGAATCCATCATAAAATGAAGCCATACTTCACTAACTAGCATGTTGAGAGCCAACTTAGCAAAGAAATGGTTGCAGGGCACTGAATTCAATTATCATATACTTGTGATTCTTGTTTCTCTGCATATTCTGAATCACCTTGTGATTACAAGGGAAATATTTACTATGGAGACTTAATGAGGTTACAATAGAGTAGGTACATTTCATGAGAAGCAAGTAGCATTTTTCTAATGACTGATGCATTGTAAGTGTGTGTGTCATGATAAGGAAGTATGATGTTTAATACCATAGCAATACACCATCTATCACCATTCATAATATTAAACCGAGATGAAAGCCTTAAACAAGCATTGATGACAAAGGATAAAAATAATATTACAAGCATGCAATGGGATTTTTTATTTTTTTTTTCACCTTGCAACACCTCAGATAACATGAAAAATTCTCATGTTAGAGTCATTTCACACTTTCCACCAATTAGATCATAAATAGTTTGTTTTTAATGTATTTACAATTTTTTATTTTTCAATTTCTAATGTTCAAGACTAAGAACAAATATAAAACTTGATCCACTAATGCAAATTCAAATATGTTTGACTTGCTACCGATCTACCTTCAGTGGGTATCATAAAGTGATGTTTTTTGGACCAGCACATTTGTATAATTTATTTTTAAAGAATATGAAAGCAAAGGTGATTAAATGTTTATGTGATTTTCACCGTAGAAATAAACACCTTATATATTTGTTTAAATCCTTTGCCTCAAATGTGTATTTTCATTTCTCCAACCCTTCAAATTATACTTGTCATTAACAAGCATCCTTTCATTTTCATGCACATGATATTTTATGGGGAAAATGTAACAACAAATTATCAACAATGTCTTGATTTGATCTTCTTCTAAATATGATTATTTGATCCTCTGAATCACCTATGTCATATTACTACCACATCTCTTTCCACTAGAGACATTCACATTTACATCTCATCAAAACAATTCGAGTGTGATTTTAAGGCCACCAAAAGTGGTGAAGGATGAGTGCACCACTAATTTGAATCTGAGCTCCTAATTACTTCATTCATCACTTTGCAGTGAAGATAACACAAACTGCTTTGTTTTCTCTGTTTGTGAAATCAAACATGCCCCCAGTGTTACCCTTGTATTGATTCAACCAACTCTTGGCCCCACTTGGAGGTGGTAGTCAAATTGTTGTTTTGACAAATTACTTTGAGGAGAAGGTGTTGACATGGTTAGTTCACTACACAGGATAAGGATTTGTACACAAGTATCCTTATGTTAGAAGTTCAGTTCCTAGGAGGGGGTGTTTCTTGACCGAAGCCTTGGAAAATGGAATCAAACATAGGCTCAATCCTTCTGCACTGGTCAAACCAACGCTTGGCTCCAACAAGAAAGAAACCAATAGTCAAATTGTTGTGTTGACACTTCCCTTTTAAAATAAAGTGTTTGCACAGATAGTTCACTACACCTAGTTAATAGTCTACAAAAGTATCCTTATGTTAAAAGTTCAATTCCCAAAGAAGGGTGTCTTAGACCAAAAAAAAAAGAATAAAAACTTATGCTGTGGCTTCAACCATGTCTCCAGTCCTACTTTTATCTTAGTAAAACCGACTCTTAACCCCCTGAGTTAATATGAGTCGTTACTCTCCCACTAAATATGTGTCAGTTCATGT
The DNA here is from genome assembly GCA_009831015.1 of Picea engelmannii. Lineage (NCBI taxonomy): Eukaryota > Viridiplantae > Streptophyta > Pinopsida > Pinales > Pinaceae > Picea > Picea engelmannii. Next base: position 1,085,640 of record ML785289.1, on the reverse strand, counting down.
GTCTTGTTACTCGTCCTTGTGATTCATGTTGCATGCGCTTAGCTTCTCTACACGCAAAGCACACTTCAAGTGGCTTCACCCTTGTTCACTCTGTTAGAAGCGAACATTGTCTACTCCACAAATGAACCAAAGCAATAGTGAGAAAAATCACAGAGATGAAAACGGGTTCAAATTCTCAAAGAAAACTCAAATTTCAACTTTCTAGTCCCATCCTCAAAAGTAAAATCTAAAAGTGCAGTCAATCTAGAAAAACAAATTGGTTTAAATTTTTTCAAGAAACAGTAATACTGTAGAATGGATCTATCGTTTTTCACATCTTGACCTTCTTAAGCCAAGTTTGACAGTTTTCCAGGCATGCACTGGGAATGTCTTGGTTTCATGTCATGGAAATTTTTAAATTTTGCTAAAATGTGAATGCTTTGTTTGGAGGCTCTAAGAATTGATTTTCAACCAATATTTAAGGTGCTATTTGTGAGAAATTCTATTGAAGCCAATGGACTTCTATGACATTTAATGGTTTTAATGCAGAATTGAGGATTTATTTCAAGTAGTGACCTTTATGGCAATTGCAATCTTCATTGTTACAAGAAGCTTGGATAAAGTTATTCAAAGAGTTTGAGTTTCAATGCATTTAAGGAAACTAACCTAAGATTGGGGAATTTAGTGGTGGAATCTTCCATGACAAAAGGTTGTAGTGAGGAAGTGTTTATGTCAGATCTATTTAGGCAACCCATTTTGGATCCAAATGGTTATGGGAACCACGATATTCCCAATGTTGTGTAGATAAGGTAACATGTTTGAAGTTACCAAATATACATCCTATGAAATTGCACATTGGTTGAGGAGCATACAGTCTGATTTGGTAAGTTTCTTCTCTTGGTTTCTTCTATTCTCTTAAGCATTACTAAAATTCATTAATGATTTATTATTTGAAACTAAACTTGAATTCAAATTTTAATATCTGAAATATCTAAATATGTTTTTCTGCAAATTTGAAATTATAAAATATAAAATTAGATTAGGGAATATCTATTTTCTAGAATAAAATCTATGTGTAAACATTTCATTAGAATATTAGACCCCACGCAAAATTCAACATTTTGCAAGCCTTGCAAACCCATGCTTGTAATTTGTTACATATATTTTATATTTTTTAGTATTGTGGTGTAGCAGCAAAGACAAAGTTATATAGAATTATTCTCGTGATTTAAAATCACTTTAAATTTAGAAAATCACAATAATTTAACTTAGTTTTATTCATTTTTTTCTTCTTCACAATGACATAAGCATTTTGTGAGAGCACAGTCCTCATTTAAGTAAGTCCACCTGTATTCTTCTTGTTTTGTTGGTTATTCACATGTGCAAAGATAAATTTCAGCAATATCTCCT
>ML785289.1:1068131-1084201 GCA_009831015.1 Picea engelmannii | reverse complement strand
GGGTCAAAATATGACATTTATACGATGTTGTTTTGAAGTTTACATATTAAAATTGAATTTTTCAAGAAAATTGTCATATTTTAATTTACTTCAAATTTTATGTCATGTCACACATCCTCAATAAAACTTATCATTGTATTGACATTTCTATATGTGATATTGATTTTTCCCTAAAACATTATTTTAATGACACCTCAAAGGTTGTTAAACTAATGCTTGTGAAGATGCTAATTCACATTGTAGGAAAGGAGATACCGGGTGGAGAATCATTTTATCCACATATGCAAGTGTGGAAATTTTGATGTGGAATCACTCAAAATGACACTAAGATGCCAATATATTGATGCTCATGTAGGGAAATCGGTGCTTGCATGTTGATATATTGACATTAAGGGGAGAATTTCACAATGCAATCCTCGTCCTACAACTCTTTAGGCTCCCAAACCAACTCCCCTAGTTAGTGGAATAGAATATTAATTAACGTATTAAAGGTCATCTTTACTAAAGAAGACCCCACAAAGTACTAGACCATAAAATCAATAAATTTAAGTGGCCTCATTAAAGAAGGTCCACTAGTTAATGGTTAAGGAATCATTAATGGATGTCAACTAGGTGGTTAGGGTTTTGTTCGATTAGAAAATATGTATTGTAGTAAAAGACATGTAATTAGTTGTGAAGTGAATATTGTTGTATTTGGAGTTTTTCTCATGCTAGAGGTTGCCCCCTCCAAGAGGAAAGTGAACATTGCATCTAGTTCTAAGTATTAATAAAGGTTTTCCTATTGTTGTTATTTTCCAAATTTGGTTCTATTTATTTATTTTCTTAGTTCTATTTATTTTTGTCTTTATTTGTTTATTTTCTTTATGTAGCTATATTATGCCTATTTTACTCTGAGCAAGGAACACTACAAGTGGTATCAAAGAACTTTCATATGCCAACATGCACTCCAATTTTAGAAATTTTATTTTAAGGCTAGAGACATGTTTCATAGTCTTTAAATAGCATAGAGATCTATTGCTCAACATCTAAACCTGCATTTGAGGAAGAATATGTTTAGAAAATATGAGAGGAATCACCTAGTTGAACTCCCTTGTAACCTGCATTGGTACCCCTTCTAGTAGTACCACATCAAACAAAACCTATATATAGAATTGTCTTCCACATACCTTCAGATATATCAAAATCCATGTAGGCACACCTGAAACTAGAATTACATAATCATGTCAATCATCTTGTTTGTATAGAAAATTGAGAACAACACTCGTGGAAATCACTCTTAAGTACCGAGGAATCAAGTAGTATGACTAAGGGTATAGTATATACTCTTTAGTTGGTGTAATGAAAGATTTGACTAAGTATTATTGTTGGAGAAACCCTCTAGTATATTAGATATTTATAGCACTTAACACTCATTTGTTCTTAGGACCCTGGAAACCCTATCCTCTTCCTACAAACCCTAGCTTTTGTAGCATAGGTAACAATATTCCTACACAATTTGAAATATCAAGAATTTGGGAATTTCATCGGTATAGTAATACCCATAAGGGAGTAATAGTTCCCCCCATATTTAAAAAAATTGTCTATGCCCCACCAACAACATTGTGGGAGACCTCGATAAAAATAATCCTTGCATGAAGTTGAGTGTTCTGATGTCGCTCTGTAATAAAACATTTATTGTGTGGACCCAATCATACCATTACTTGTGACCCCTCTCCATAAATTCGTATATGGACATTGATTGTGTTGGGATAGCTCTTGGATAACCTCTTCAATGGTCTCAATGGTCCCATGAAAAACACCCATACAATGTCATCCATGGATGAAGTAAAGAAAGCAATTTACTCTCTCTCCTAGTCAATGAGAAAAATGGAAATCAATATTTCATCCCTCACTACACAAGTCGGCCTTTGTTTCGATCAATTTTTGAATATGAAGGGTGTTAGGTAGTTAGAAAGGTAGTGGAGGCCATTCAATGTAAGGTGGACTAGGTCCACTATATTATTAAATAAGGCCCATTATGGAAGTTAGATATCTTAGTATAGATATAATAAATGTAAGAGGACTTCTTAGAAGGTTTTGCTTCTAGAAGATTCCTCCTCTAGAATGTTATTAGGTGGTTGGTAGAACTATATAAAGGAGTTGAAGTAATGTAATGGGATGTGAATTTAAGTATTGTGTTTGGAGTGTGTAAATCAATAGGAGGATGCCCCCTCGAAGAGGTAAGTGAACAAGAGAGGATCCCTTACATAATAGGATCCATTGTATGGTGTTTCCCTACCTCAAGGGTTTTCTTATAATAAAGTGTGATTTATTTTATATTTCTTTGTGGATCTATTGTGGTATTTTTGTACTCAGTATTTGGTACTTAACAATTGGTATCAGAGCACTTTCCTTGGCACGAATTGTGGGCAATTGTTTTTTCTATTTTGCAAAATATTTCAGAGAAGAAAAAGAGGGCCGAGACATTCCAAAAGATTTATGTATATTTCTATGAAAAAATTGTAGAAAATGGTTGTATATCAGATTTCCCTCATAAAAATACCCAATTTTAAAAACAAATCGTCCAAAATGGAGTCTGGGAAGTAAAGTTATCGGCATTTTAAAATCTGTTATTTTTCAGAGTTTTTCTGCAGACGATTGCATGATTTTTCAAATTTTTGTAGCAGTTGGGGCCGAATTTTCCAAAAAAAATTACAATCTGAGTTCCTCTTTAAAAAATAATTAATTTCAAAAAAATAATCACCCAAATCGGAGCTCTAGTAGTGAAGATATAACCAATTTAAAATTGGCCATTTTCTAGGGTCTTCATGACAACGACGGGACTGCAGAGTTCATAACTTTTCACAGGGTGCTTAGATTGCTACCATATTAGTTCCATTGGATAGAGTATTTTCAACACTTTCTTCTCACATATTACATGAGGTTTTTTCGATGGATATGCGATTCACTCCAACCTCTGCAAAATTTCCAATGTCCCTAAAAGATCTCGGTGATATAATAAGGGAATACCTTCATATTTGTCCCGCCATTCTGACAGAATATGCTCGAGAAGAACTTGCTTGGCATGATTTCGAGCGTGATTGTGATTCTCAGTACTTTACTCTTGCAATGTAGGATATCCAAGAGAGATATAACAGGGAGATCATTGACACTTACATCTTGACAAAATATAATCAAGAAAGATATTCTTGCTATGATTACGAGGATGGTTATGATGATTGGTATATGGATAGTTGTCATTTATGGGATGAAAACCACTTTAATATCTTATTTGATGACTCTACTCCACATTCTGTAGAGAACATCATTGTGACAAAGAAAGAGCCAATTATGACTACAAGTGTCGAACCTGCATATTCTACAGTGGTATTATTCCTTCCCGATTCAACTACGACCCTTTCCCACTATGTGGTTGGATATTCTTATTCGGATCCACATAACATGTGTCAATATTTGGAGCATCAATTTCAGTTGGTTAATGGGTTCTGATGTCTTCCACGTGGAGTTCACATGAGAAATTGGACATGGGACCCCAAGTTACAATTGCGGTTGGACTACTTCAGCATGGTGGCTTTCATTTCTACATGGGACCTTGGTTCTCTAGTATACTTCAACCCTATGGTCCACACTTATCCATGGGACCTGGGTATATGGTTGTACATATTCATAATAAGCATTTAGGATAATTCTTTCATAAGGGGGATGGAATTTTAGGTAACTAGAGAGGTAGTGGAGGCCATTCAATGTAAGGTGGACTAGGTCCACTATATTACTAAATAAGACCCACTATGATAGTTAAATATCTTAGTATAGATATAATAAATGTAAGAGGACTTCCTAGAAGGTTCTGCTTCTAGAAGATTCCTCCTCTAGAATGTTCTCAGGTGGTTGGTAGCACTATATAAAGGGATTCAAGTAATGTAATGGGATGTGAAGAAGAATTATTGTATGTGGAGAGATAGTTCAATAGGAGGATGCCCCCTCAAAGAAGAAAGTGAACAGGGGAGGATCTCTTCCATAATATGATCCATTGTATGGTGTTTCCCTACCCAAGGGTTGGATATAATAAAGTGGTGTTTTTCTATATTGTTCCATATATCTTGCGTGGTGATTGTATTTAGATATCTTTGGTACTATTGTGTTATTTTGTATTTAAGTCTTTGGTTCTTAACAAGTAAGGCTAAGAAGGATGACACTTAATCCTTTGGTGAAGGCTCCCATAAGGGTAAGCACCTTGAGGGTGAAGATCCCACTAACCACTTCTCATTTTCTGATCGTTAACACAATATGATGCCTCAACTCCTTAAAATTGATATGAATATGTTTGATGGTTATATCTAATTGGATGGGTTGATGAAATGAATCACTACATTTTCCCTCATGCTATAAAATATGAACTATTGAAACTCAAAATCAATGTCCTCTATCTACATAGGGAACATTGACAGTGGCGGTTGTGTTGGAGATTTTGTTGCATGCATGAGAAAAATATCCCTTTTAAAGATAGGAAGTAAGCTAAAAAACATAAATTGGTTAGTTGTGGGACAAAAACAAGAGTATTACTACAACAAAAATAAAGCACATAAGTGAGCACAAATTTAAACTACAAACTAAACTACAAGTATTCCATTCAAACAAAAAGATGGAGGAAAGCAACAATAATCATATATAAGTCCAATGGAAAGGAATTAACATGCCTACAATACCTAGGGAGAATGGTTGGATGTGAATGAGCTCCAACACTCTCCTTGGGAAGGGTCCTTTTTCTTTTTGAAATCCCTCTCTGATAATGTGAATGAAGAATTCTTCTTTCTTTGAGGAACAAAATCAAACAAGCATAAGAGTGATGAGAAATAGAGGTGAGAGTACAATATAGTTTATCTTCAATCTAATTCCTACAACATAACCTTGCAATTATTCTCTTCTTTCAAATGTTTCCCCATGGCTTTCATTTATAGATAAATTTTGAGCTCCTTAAATTCTTAATTCAAAATGGAGATCCCAATGATTGAAATCGACTTATGGAGGCCACAGTACTCCATAAATGGGACCGGATCTCAAATTTAACATATACATCAACCTAGAGGTACATGAGCTAGGCCTTCATCCTTAACTACGTTGAATGAGTCACAATCACATGTGTGAGAAAATTTGCATGGATTTTGAAGGAAAAGTCACACAAGTTGCGTAAGTATTAGTGAAGGAAGGCCTGATCTAGATTTATATAGGAACACAATGAAATACATAAATACACATAAACGCAGAGATGCAGTGGAAATAAGACTTCATTTCATTAATAACAAATGACTGAAATATGCTTACAGACAGAATGGAAATAAACTAGCTAGGGCGCTGGTAGCTTATCTTTGAGAAGAGATGTGGCAACTAATGGCCTCTGAACTGTGTTACAATGAGGCTCGAAGGCCTATTATTATTGAGAAACAATGGAAAACCCTAAACATCCAAATACCTAACCCTAGGAGATGAAACGCCAAGACTATGGGCCCCGTTTGGGTAAATTGGTACATCAACTTCCCGGGGACGTAACTTTGGCATACGATTTCCGTTTGACGCGTTCCATACCTCGTTAGAAATATCTATCCGAGGACTACAACTTTTGGGTGAGAAAAATTGAAATTAATACCATGTTGCACCCCATTTTCTCAAAAAACATCATTTAGGGCCTCAAAATAGCTCCGGAAGTCCAGGACCCAAAAAACTGCTAAAAATAGTAAAATGTGCGAAAATTGAAAAACTGAAAGAAGAAATGGTAGGGGTCCAAGTGGAATATGTGGGTGGCCACCAATATCCACCTGGATCATTCATCCCCCCTTATGAAGCAATGGCCCCCATTGCATTGAGTTCCTCCATGAGACGAGGAAACTTCCGCTGAACTTGGTCCCTGGTGAACCACTTGCTTTGGTGAAGGAGTTAGCCTGCTTTGACAACCCAATATAGAGGTATCCTTTGTTGTTCAGTGCGCTTGATTTGTGTATCCATGATCTGATCAGTTGTGGCTTGTTCCATGCAGTATGGATTTAACTCTATTGGTGTGAGTTGTTCTGCCATGTCGGATGTGTCTAGTAGAGGTGGAAAGTAGGGCCAAAGGCGGTCCACATTGAACATTGGGTGTAGACCAAGGAATGATGGAATGTTGAGTTCAAAGACATTTTCCCCTAGAGCCTTGGTGATGGTGTAAGACCCATATCAGATCGGGCGAAGCTTGCGGTGGGGTCCAACGAGGTGCTCCTTTTGCAAATGTAGCCACACTTTGTCGCCCACCTGGAAGTTGTGTTGCACCTGATGTTGATCATGTCGCTGCTTGTACTTAGAATTAGCTCTATCCAAGATGTCATGAACCTATTGGTGGATGTGTTGAATGCACTCAATGAAGTTGTTTGCCAGGTCAGCCTCATACTGGACATGATTTGAATCTTCCTAAGTAGCCACAAATGGCATGGCTATGTTAATGGGACATAGTGGCTGGAATCCCAAGCCCACGTAAAAGGGGTTGTGGATGGTTGAGCTATGGAGAGCCTGATTGTAGCTGTGTTGTACATAGGGGAGGCTCTCATCCCATGTGCGTGGATGCTTTGAGTTGTACTTGCACATAATGTGTACGATCATCCGGTTGATGGCCTCTATCTGGCCATCAGTTTGCGGATGGAAAGTTGTGGACTTGGTGAGCTTGGTGTCCAGCAATGACCAGAGGCTAGACCACAATGTACTGAGGAACCTACTGTCTCAATATGAGATGATAGACTATGGGATCCCAAAGTGTACCCACACTCGATCAAAGAAGAGTTTAGGAGTGGCTTCTACTGTGATATTCTTCTTCCAGGCCATCATAATGGACATCTTTGAGAATCTGTCGATGACCAAAAAAACATAGTCATTTCCATGCTTAGTAGAAGGAAGGCCCAACATGTAATCCATAGAGATGGATTCCCAAGGTCTACAGGGGGTAGGAAGCAGAGTATAGAGGCCTTTCTTCTTAATGGTCGGTTTGACAATGGCGCAAGCAGTGCAGGACTTGATGTACTTCCTGACATCCTATTGAAGGTTTGACCAATAGAAATACTTGTGCAGTACTGCCATGGTTTTCTCGACCTTGAAATGCCCAACGACGTGACTGTAGTGCACCTCCCAAATCATCTTGGCACTCTCGCTTGAAGGAACACAAAGGTGCGCCAAGTGACAAAGAAGGGCATCCTGAAGGTGAAAATTGGGAACTTGCTTACCCTCCAAGAGCGTATTGTATGTGTGTCCGAATTCTATATCACTTGTGTAGAGAAGTGGCCAATCGAAAGTATCGTGCCCACAAGGGTTGAGCACAGTGGTTAGTGCCAGGATGGGTGGTCGGCTGAGGAAATCTACAAAATTATTGGTGCTTCCTTTCTTGTACTTAATGTCCAAATGAAATTTTTGTAGGTATGTGGACCACTTCTGCTGGCAATCGTTCTGCAACTTCCCTTATGTCTGTATGAACTGCAGGGGTCAATGGTCTGTGTGGATGACATTTTCCTTTCCCAAAATGTAATTCTTCCATTGCCGAAAAGCCTGCACAATGGAATACATCTCTTTGTCATAAGTGGGATACTTTTGGACTGTGTCGGAAAGTGTCTCACTGTGATATGCCACTGGATTCCCATGTTGAGTAAGGACTGCCCCAATAGCATAGTTAGAGGCATCTGTCTCGATCTCAAATGGTTGTTGCAAGTCTAGTAATGTGAGCACTGGTGTAGAGAAGAGGTGATTCTTCAACTCCCCGAACGCCTTATGTTGAGATTCAGACAAAAATAATTTTTCTTTCACTCCTCCCTTGGTGACTTGACTCAAGGACCAAGTGATATGAGAGAATCCCAACACAAACCTATGGTAGAAATTGGCAAGACCTACAAAGTTGCAGATCTCTGTTAGGGTGGTTAGGGCTGGCCAATCCCAAATGACTTGGATATTTTTTGGATCCACATGCACCCCCTTCTCATCAATAATGTATCCCAGATACGCAACCTGGGTCATGCCAAAAGTGCATTTCTCCAAATTGGCACACAACCTGTGTTGCCGCAGTGTTTGGAGGACCTGTGAGATGTGGTGGAGGTGCTCTTCCCAAGTCTGGTTGAAGATCAGAATGTTATCCAAGTAAACCACTGCAAATGAGTTGGTGATTGGTCGCAGTATGTCATCCATTAGCCTCATGAAGGTTGCAAGTGCATTCATTAACCCGAAAGGCATGACCAACCATTCGAAAAGGCCCCCCTTGGATTTGAAGGTAGTCTTCCACACATCATAGGGTTCGATTGGTACTTGGTGATACCCAGACTTCAAGTTGATCTTGCTAAAATATTTCACCCCCTTGAGTTGGTCCAGAAGGTCATCAATCTATGGGATCGGGTACCTATTCCGGATAGTGATCTGATTCAGTGCCCAATAGTCAATGCAGAGTCTCCAAGTCCCATCCTTCTTCTGCACCAACACAATCGGGCTCCCACAGGGTGATGAACTCGGCTGCATGTGACCTTTCTGCAACAACTCCTAAATCTGCCTTTTGATTTTGTCATTCTCTAGAATAGAGTGTCGATATATTGGTCCATTGGGTAGTGGTGCACCTGGGGTCAGATCGATGGGGTGCTTGACCTGGAAATGTAGAGACACCCCTGCGGGGGAGGTGAGGATGTCCTTGTCATCCTCCAAAAACTTATCCATATGTTGTAGTCGTGCAATAGGGCCCTATCTGGAGGTCATGGCCACAATCTTATTCTTTCCCTGAGGGCGGATCATCAGGAAAACAAATTTCCTGGTTTTGGAAATGAGATTACTGCATTGTTTTGCAGTAACCAAAGAGATGGTGGTAGGTGGTGCTATCTCCAGTATCCAGTACAACTTATTCCCCAAAGTGATAATAACAACATGAGGCCTAGACTCATACACAACATGTCACTTCCACAAGTACGGTTGGCCTAATAATACATCAGAAACATCAAGAGGAGTAATGTCACATAATACCTCATCTGTGAAGGGCTTGATGTTATAGGGAAGGTGGCATTGTTGTCTGACGTGGAGGTCTCTTCCTTGGTGCAACCACCCTATGGTGTATTGTTGTGGGTGTGTTGTGGTCAACAAGCCTAGCCACTTCATGACCTCTATCGATATGAGGTTCTTTTGTCTCTCGCTGTTGACAATGAACTGCAACGGGGAACCCTTTACCCACATCTTGGAATGGAAGAGATGCTCTACCTCTTCTGGGTCTTTTGGTTCCTCCTTTTGGATCTTCATGGTAGAAATAGTGGCGTTGGGATCTACATCGATAATTTGCTTCCCCCTGTCATTCCCCTTGTCGGGTTCTGGTTCAGAGTCAGAGCATGCATTTGATTCAAAAGCCTTCAACTCGGCTACCAGTGACTGCTTGGCTTGGCACTCACTTGTGTTGTGGGTGGAGTTCTTATGGAAATCACACCACTTCCCCATGTCCTTTTTTGGCTTCGTGGTGTTGTTATTTTTGCGTGGCTTTGGAGGGTTGTCCTAGGCCACCCCACCTTGGCTTGGTCCTTTGTTCTGTGTTTTGGGGATACCTTTCCCTTGCTTCTGGTTCATAGACCCAAAGTCTCGCTTCTTCTATTTGAACTTCTGCTCAATCTTGGTAGCATATTGGTATGCCGAACCAAGAGAGGAGATGTCGAGGAAATCCATTTCCTCTTGAATGTATATGTGCAGACAACTGCGGTACTTTAACACCAAATGTTTCTCTGAATCTTTGATACCCAACTTTTGACGTAGGGTATGTAATAGATTCATCAGCTCATCAAAATCTTGGTCCCTTTGTTGCCGCAGCTTAGTCCATTGTATGTATTTTTCCTCATATCTCCCCACGGGACAATATTTTTCCTTGATGGCATATCGAAAAGAATTCCAAGTGGGTGCAGCCAGTCCTTGACATGGGGGGCATCTTTGAGGAGTGCAAAAATAATCCTTTCTTGGTTGGAAAATTCATGAACCGAGAAATATCCTTCTAATAGATTCAACCATCTATCTATGACATCTGCATCTATTTGGCCCTCAAATATGGGAATGTCAAAGTTTACTTGTACCTTAAAAGGAGTGGTGCCTCCAGAGTGGTTGTTGGATGTAGATGTGCTGCTAGTGGGAATCCGTTGAAGGATCCGGGCAAAGTTGTCCATCATCACATTCCTTTGTTTCTCGAGGGCCTCCTCGAGCAACATTTTGATAGGATCTCCTACTCCCTCATATTTATTTTCTTCCCCCATGGGCAGTCGTCGGGGTTTGTGAGGCTGATCTTGCAAAGGTTCAACCAGATCGATCACCAACTCCTTATACCCCGACCTCATTGGGGACATGCAAACAAGGATCGAGAATGAGCAGACCACTCTGATACCACAGATCCAAATTGATGTAGGAACATAATGAAATACAGAAATACACATAAATACAGAGATGCAATGGAAATAAAATTTCATTTCATTAATAACAAATGACTGAAATATGCTTACAGACAGAATGGAAATAAACTAGCTAGGGCATTGGTAGCTTCTCTCTGAGAAGAGAGGTGGTGGCTACTGGCCTTTGAACTATGTTACAATGAGGATCAAAAGCCTATTATTATTGAGAAACAATGGAAAACCCTAAACATTCAAAGACCTAACCCTAGGAGATGAAACACCAAGACTATGGGCCTCATTTGGGTAAATTGGTACATCAACTTCCCCGGGACATAACTTTGGCATACGATCTTCGTTTGATGCGTTCCATACCTTGTTAGAAAGATCTATCCAAGGAATACAACTTTTGGGTGAGCAACATCAAACTTCATTCCATGTTGCCCCCCTTTTTCTCAAAAAACGTCGTTTAGGGCCTCAAAATGGCTCCGGAAGTTCAGGACCCAAAAAACTGCTAAAAATAGTAAACTGTGCGGAAACTTAAAAACTGAAAGAAGTAATGGTGGGGGTCCAAGTGGAATATGTGGGTGGCCACCAATATCCACCTGGATCAAGGACACACAAGTTGTGTAAGTATTAGTAAAGGAAGGCCACACAAGTGTATGAAAACCCACCTTGTAATGTTTTTTCTTTCTCCTTTGAGGTGATGTAAAGTAGCCATGAGGTAGCCTTATTATGCTATGTTATTTCCAACTTATGATGTATTTAGACAATCACTTGAACGTCTCTTGTGAGAGAAATTTAAGTGATAACAATTGCCCCTTGATGTGTGAGGTTAGGAGCTACCATATATCCAAAATACATCATCATTTTCTATCCCACATACTTGTAACTTGTAAATATTTTTTAGGGAGAGAGAGTTTTGACCAAGAAGAAAGGACTTCCCATGGAATAGTGCTAAAAACCACCTAAAAAATCCAATAATACCTATGGAAATGATATATTTATACAATTGAGGTGGGACTTACCATGCTCATGAAATTATAAAAATACATTATAGTAGATATGTGTGCTTTGGGCCCATGTTTGAACATTTTGACCCATCTATATAGTGAATAATGTTGTAATTGGAGAATCTGTGATGTAGAAATATGCATCACCCTGGGGAATTGGTAACAATAGAGAATGACTCATGCAAGAGGGGGGCCTAGAACCTATGGGAAGCAATGTGAAAAGTGCTCACACTTGAATGCCTTGATAGCCATGCAAGTTGAGGGGTCTTCAAATAGAACTGAAATATGCAATTATTGCAATGTACGACCCACCCTGAAGTGATAATGATCTAACATCAATCATTAGGAGATCCAACTAAAGAAGAGAGAAATTATGACTCTCCTTGTCTAGTCTAAGGTTCACCATAATTAATGGGAATGGGAAAAAAGATACAACAACATTCCTGGAAAACATCGGTTGGTGTCGATGGGAATGAACAAGTGAAAGCAAGGAATGAGAGGCCGCTTAAAATCAACTGAGGATGGACTAGATACCGAATTGTAATGGGGGAGGAATTTGATAATGATGGATGAGGTATCCAATTAGGACAAGACACAAGACTTCCCTTGGTCGAAGCATACATGACAATTGACAATGGTGGTAGTTAAAAAACCAACTGGACATAAGATGATCTAATGTCAAGAGGACAATCAAACATGTTAAGTGTATGTCAAACTAGAATTCAAGATAGGTGGACACAATGGATAGATAATCAATGAAGGAAACTCTAGGAATCATAGTGAATGATACTATGATATAAGAGGCAATGTAGGAAACTAGAATCACTGCAAGCACTGGCGACTCAGTGAAAATGTTTTGACCAACCATGACAAGGACTACCACCTAGTTTGAAAGAGATCTCATCGAAAGAGATGGTATGAGTGTTGATGTTCCCCTTGTTTTTTATTTTTTAGTAGATTTTCAATTATTAATCAATAAAAGAATTTGGATATGTTATAGACTAGGATATGGGTTCCTAGAACATGCGACCAAGTTGGTTTTCCATGTGTGGCTATAGTTGTGAAAGCGAACACATATAAGATCCCGAAGGTGGGTCTCCTTGGAGGGTAAATAAATGAAGATTTTGAATGCAAATAATCTACTTGATCATGGAGGAGATGAGAGGACAATGAAAATGTGGTGAAACATTGAGCATAACCAACCATAAAAATTGTGAACTAATGGGAGTCTAAGGGTATGGGGAAACATTATGATGAGAAAGAGTGTTAATAATTATTCTTTGAGATGCAGACTGTAAGAATTCAAAATCTTGGGAAAGAGTAGCATGGATGCCAATAATGCGATCTAGTGATAAAACCAAGGCAACCCATAAGGGTGGAGTGCTATAGGATATAAATAATTGAATGCATGTGGAACTGGGAAAAGTTTCTTGCTGAGCCTAAAAATTAATTTTAAATAAACATTCAAGGGGGGGACATTGGGAATTATTATATACACTGAGGGAGTACCTAAGAATCAAATGTGCATGCAATGAGGAGAAAAAGTGGCATCCCGATAAGAATATAAACACATAAAATCAAATACTTGATGTGAAAGTCCTTGTGATAAGAAATCCAATGGAACAAACAATGCAAAAAAATGAAGCTAGTGAGCTCACATACCTATATTATGTTGAACTTTGGCTGGAAAAAAGGGCTCCAGTAAGAGGGTTTTGGTGGAAATGAATTGACATATGTCGTCAGAGGTGGAAATGTCAAGATTCCAATAGTGTGAATATAATGGGAAATAAAGCTTTTGATCTCCTACATGGACCTCAATAATTTTGTGAATGGGCCATATATAAAGGGGTGGGGCCTAAAAGGACAACTCATTTATAACTGCATGAGTTGATTTTCATCTTCTAGAGCCCACAAGTTTCTTGATATCATTACACACATGTTTTCCCTCAAATTTAGATACCATGAGATCATGGTAAGAGGTAATGAAATATGTAATTCATGGTGTGATAGAAGGTGGCTCTAGTGTTTTTTAGCCTAAAAGGAATAATGTGATAGGTGAAATTTCCCCAACGTGTGGTGAGAGAAGTTTTATATTGATATTCATGGTAGATTTGGATCTAGTTATACCTTGAGAATCCATCCATAAAATAAAGGACCTCATGCTGAACATATTTGTCGATATCTTGGTCAAGGAATGGGGTCGGGAAGTTGTCCTTGGGACAATCTTGGTTCAAATCATAAAAATAAATACAAACATGAATGTTACCCTACTTTTTGTTCATAGGCATAGGGTTGGAGACCCATGTCGTATATGCAATGGGGTACATAAAGCCATAATTTTGAAGCTTATCAATCTTGGCTTTGATGGCCATGGATTTGGAAGGATGAAGGGGTATTTGTTTCTATCGGAAATTAGATGTTGTCATCGCCTCTAGAATGTCCTTATATAAATGAAAGATGTGGGAAGGGGAGGTGATAGAATTATAAGAGGCATGAGTTAATGTTATGAAATTCACATTACCAGGAATGTCACATGCATGCAACATGCTACTAGGTATTAAGAGGCCTACCAATGTTGAGATAGTGAAAACATAGTGAGTCTGTATCCATAGGATGTCTGCAAGCTTTCTTGACTATAGTGATGACTAGGTGTTAATACTTATGGAAATAAATGGTTGGTATGGGATATAGGTCCAACAAATGTGGAGATGTGTTAAGGTCCTAACCCGCACATAGGTAGATCAATGTATTCGGATGTAATAAAGGTCAATATTAATAAGGCCTTTCAATAAAATAGAATAAGGCGGATGTAAGAAGACCTAATAGAAGCTTTCTCTTCTAGAAGGATCTTCCTCTAGATGTTTCTCTTAATAGACATATTTAGTATAAATAAGGGTCAAGGGTATGAAAACCCTAGATTGAAGATTATTGTAACAGAGCGCTGCTTGATTGGAGGTTTCCCCCTCGAAGAGGCCTGTGAACATTGCTTTCTGAATCAAAGTGCTATTTCTATTGCTATTCTTATATCCTTTCTGTGTTATTGTGAATATTATGCTGGATATTTTACTGTTATTCTGCCATTTCTAGCATTTTATTTATGTTCTGCATATTTTATATATCTAGTATCTTGCAAGTCGTATCAGAGCACTTTCCTTGGTAGAACTTGTGGGTATTTTTTTTCCAGGGTAGAGATGTATTCCAGCGTCTTTAAGCCACAGAGATCTGTCGTTACGCTCATAAACCCATGGTTGAGGGATTCATACACGCAGGAAATACAAGTGGTTCTTAAACGCACATCTGTTGGCCACCCTTGTAACCCCTGTTGGTACCCCTTCAAGTGGTAGCGCATCAGACAGCACCTGTGTACGGATCGACCTAGATTTCCTGAAGCCCTCTTTAGATAAACCTATCAGCCGCTAGACTGCTATAGTGTCACCGAGAACAGCACTCGGGAAGATACTCTCTAGTACCTGGGTAGTCGGGTAGTACGGCTAAGGGTATGGTCTATCCTCCTTAGTTAGTGCCCTAAGATATTGGGCCGAGTACTATTGTTGGACCCCGCACGTATATCAGAGAGTTATAGCACAGGACAAACCCTTGTCTGTAGAACCCTTGGAGAACATAAACATAAACATAAAAAAATTAAACCGGCGAGATCTATTGCCGCGCATCTGTGTTCGGGTTTCCAAGTAAATACACATTTCTTTTTGGTTATGAATTTGGGGATTTCATCACTACAACATTCTTCAGACCATTATTTGAGACCTATTCCATTAGATTCATCTCATCTCCCTTATCACATTCATCCATATCATTTTTCTGCAAAAATTTCTAACCCAGCCTGCTCCCTTTTCAGTTCACCCATCCTCATGGCCCATACCCGTAGCCAAGAACTAGAGTCTCACTTCAACACCTTGCAATCGGGTTTCCTCGAGACCCAACAAGAAGTGCAAAAACTCAATGCTACTATTGCCTCCCATGATGCATCCATCAATACCACCATAAATGCATCCGTAAATGCAGTCGTCCAGTCCGCAATGGCAGAAGTCAAACATGAACTGACCACCTAGCTTGAATCTGTATTTGCATCACTCTGCACCAAACTCAAGATCCCTACCGATGACTCTTTTCTTGAGGCACATACAAAGACAGAAGGTGAAACTTCTTCCCATTCCTTTCAGCCCCATCACTTTCAATGGGACATACGCCTTCCACGGGTGGATGTAACCAAATTTGATGGCTCGGACCCCACTGGTTGGGTCACCCAAATGGAACATTATTTCTCTCTCTACAACATCACAGATGACTTGGCCAAACTCCGGTATGGTGTTCTCCATCTAGATCAAGAACGCTGGCAATGGTGGCAATGGAGAAAAACTTCCCGTCAAGGGTATATTGCTTGGACCCAATTTTTGACTGAGCTTTATGAACGCTTTGACACTGACACCAACCATTTGGGCTGTTTGACAAAATTGAAGCAATCAGGCACAGTAGAAGACTTCATAGCTGCATTTGAGCAGCTGGCTTTTCGAACAGAGGGCATGACTGATGCTTTCTTTTGAGAGTGTTTTATCAGTGGCCTCAAGGAGGAGATTCGGGCCCATGTCCTCATGGCTCGACCTACGACTTGGGTGGAGGCTACTAAAAAAGCTAAAGAAGCACA
>ML785289.1:1055900-1068081 GCA_009831015.1 Picea engelmannii | reverse complement strand
CCATTGCTACATCCATGCTGTCAACAATTTCCAAATCATGATTGCCAATGGTGGTTCTATGAAATGTGGCGGGCACTGTGAAAATGTGTGTCTCTAAATCGGTAACTACCAACTAAAATCCCATATGTTTGCTATTGACATGGGCGGTTGCGACATTGTGTTGGGTGCAGACTAGCTAAGGACTTTGGGTCCCATTCTCATGGATTTTCAGAACTTAACCATGCAATTCGACCAAGGCGGCCACCAACATAAATTCCAAGGCATCACTGTTGGTTCACCTGAGGTCATCAGCTCTCATCGCATGGAAAAAGTGCTCAAAAAAGGTCATTCTGATGTCATTGCCCAACTCCACGCCATACAAGCCACAAAGACACCCCCAGTGCCCCAATACCTCCAAGCCCTCCTTTCTAAACATCAAATGGTATTTTCCACTCCCCAAGGACTCCCTCCTTCCCGCGGTGTTCATGATCACACCATTCCCCTTGTCCTAGGAAGCCTTCCCCCCAATATACGTCCATATCGCCACCCCTTTGCACAAAAAAATGAAATTGAAAAAATGGTCCAGGAACTCCTTATTGTCGGCATCATCTATCCTAGTACGAGCCCTTACTCCTCTCCGGTCGTCATGGTACTAAAGAAAGAAGGTTCTTGGAGAATGTGTCCTAACTTCCGTGCTCTCAACAAACTAACCATCAAAGACAAATTTCCCATTCCTGTCATTGATGACCTCCTGGATGAATTGAGTGGCGTCAAATTCTTTACCAAACTTGATCTTCGCTCAGGCTATCACCAGATACGTATGAAAGAGGCCGACATTCCCAAGACTGCCTTTCGCACTCATGAGGGCCACTATGAGTTTTTAGTCATGCTCTTTGGTTTGTGTAACACCCCCTCCACCTTCCAGAGTCTCATGAACCATGTCTTCCACCCTTTTCTCCTTCATTTTGTCTTAGTTTTCTTTGATGATATCCTCATCTATAGAAAAACCTGGACAGACCATCTTACTCCTGTGGATCAAGTTCTCCACCTACTCTCTCAGCACCAATTTTTCCTGAAACAGTCCAAATGTGATTTTGTTGCCTCAGAAGTAGAATACTTGGGTCATCTGGTGGGAAAGGATGGCGTCAGAGTGGACCCGAAAAAGATTGAAGCTATGCAAGACTGGTCGCACCCAAAGACTCTCAAAAGCTTGCGTGGATTTTTGGGCCTCACAGGGTATTATTGTAAGTTAGTTAAGAACTACGAAAAGATTGCAGCACCTCTCACGGATCTCCTCAAAAAGAACTCTTTCACTTGGACTCCAACAACTGCTCAAGCTTTTCAAACCTTGAAGACGACCATGCGCACCACTCTGGTTCTGGCCCTTCCCGACTTCACAAATACCTTTGTGTTGGAATGTGATGCCTCAGGGAAAGGAATCAGTGTTTTCCTTATGCAAGAGGGTCGACCATTGGCCTTCACTAGAAAGCAAATGTCTGAAAGGAATCTGGGAAAACCCATTTATGAAAAAGAAATGTTGGCGATTCTACATGTCATTGAGTTGTGGCGTCCTTATCTCTTGGGGAAATGCTTCCAAATTAAGACTGACCATCAAAGCCTGAAGTACTTTCTGGAACAACGCATTTCCTCCCAGGAACAACAAAAATGGGTTACTAAGCTCTTTGGATATGATTATGAGATCATTTACAAGAAGGGCAAAGACAATGTCGTGGTGGATGCACTGTCCCGGAAATATGAAGACAAAGGATCCCTTTTTTCTCTTTCCTTCATTGTACCCGATTGGCTCCAAGCTGTGCACCAGGAATGGCTTTAAGATCCCAAAAGCTCGCATCTGATCCAGCAACTTCAGAACAAGGCTCCGGCTCCCGTAGGGTACTCCTGGCTCCAGGATGAGCTTCGATACAAAGGCTGCTTTTATTTAAGTAAACAGTCCAAGCTCAAATCCATGGTGCTTTCTGAGCTTCATGCTACACCCACAGTGGGGCACTCAAGGTTCACCAAAACATATGACTGAGTCAAACGTTCTTTTTTCTGGGATGGTATGAAACAGGACATCCGTAAGTTTTTCGCTGAATGTGAGGTGTGTTAACACAACAAGGGAGAAATAGTGAAATCTCCAGGCACCCTCCAACCACTTCCGATTCCCCCTGCTATTTGGAAGGATATCTCTATGGACTTTATTACAGGCTTACCAAAATCAGGGAATAAATCAGTCATAATGGTGGTGGTAGATCGCCTTTCCAAGTATGCTCATTTTTGCGCTCTTCACCACCCATTTACTGCATCCACGGTGGCTCAAATTTTCATTGACCAGGTCTTCAAGCTTCATGGCATGCCACACTCTATTGTTTCTGATCGAGACCCAACTTTCACAAGCAATTTTTGGCAAGAACTGTTTAAGCTACAAGGCACACAATTGCATCTCAGCTCAGCTTATCATCCCCAGACAAATGGTCAAACAGAAGTTGTCAACAAGTGTTTGGAAACATATCTAAGGTGCTTTGCCTCTGAAAAACAACACCAGTGGGCTCAATGGTTACCGCTAGCCGAATGGTGGTACAACACTACATACCATACAGCCACTCGTATGACTCCTTTTGAAGTGGTATATGGACAGAAGCCACCTTCAGTTATCTCATACTTACCGGGTACCTCGAAGGTCCAGGCGGTTGACCAAACACTTACAGTCTGAGAGGATATCCTTTGTACCCTTAAAGAGAACTTGGTCATGGCACATAATAGAATGAAGCAGCAAGCAGATCAAGGTTGCTCTGAACGTCAATTTTCAAAAGGGGATCAGGTGTTTCTGAGACTGCAACCATATAAGAAAACTTCCCTCAAGGCCGAGCATTGTCAGAAGATAGCACCCAAATTTTATGGCCCTTACACAATTCTCAAGTGTGTGGGACAAGTCGCATATCAATTAGCTCTGACTAGTCAGTCGAAGCTACATCCTGTTTTTCACGTTTCATGCTTGAAGAAGGTGATTGGAACTAGGTGCCAAATTCAAACCAACCTTCCAGAGTTAGCTGAAGAAGGATCCATTTGGATACAACCAAAAGAAGTTTTAGACTAGCGTGAGCGTCGCCTGCGTTAGAGAACCATCAAAGAAGTGCTAGTACAGGGGAAAGATATGACTCTAGCAGATGCCACTTGGGAACCAGCTACCATTCTGCAGCAGTTTCCACATCTCAAGCCTTGAGGACAAGGCTGTTTTTAAGGGGGCGTACATGTTAAGGTCCTAACCTGCACATAGGTAGATCAATGTATTCGGATGTAATAAAGGTCAATATTAATAAGGCCTTTCAATAAAATAGAATAAAGCGGATGTAAGAAGACCTAATAGAAGCTTTTGCTTCTAGAAGGATCTTCCTCTAGATGTTTCTCTTAATAGACATATTTAGTATAAATAAGGGTCGAGGGTATGAAAAACCTAGCTTGAAGATTATTGTAACAGAGCGTTACTCGATTGGAGGTTGCCCCCTCAAAGAGGCCTGTGAACATTTCTTTCTGAATCAAAGTGATATTTCTATTGCTATTCTTATATCATTTTTGTGTTATTGTAAAGATTATGCTGGATATTTTACTGTTATTCTTCCATTTCTAGCATTTTATTTTTGTTCTACATTTTTTATATATCTGGTATCTTGCAAGATGTGACAGATGTGTACATATTCATGTGTATCATTGGCATCGAGAGGCAGGGGGATATCTTGCAGAGGATACTCTTGAGATTTGGCTGGGGTAGGAGGTGGTATCCTCTCCTGGTGTGGTGAGGGAGGCATGATATCGGTGGAGGTTGTGATGTTTGGTGTTCATGTTTGAGGGACTGACTCACAAAGCCACTTGATCTTAACCATGCAATAGATCCTTTAATCGATTATTTTAGAACATAGATAGGTGTAATGGTTGAAATTCCCACAAATATTGCAAGGGTGACTGTTTTGTGATCCCACTAACAAGGATACATAATAAATAGTGGTGGACCAGGGTTTGCTAACCATTGGAGACTATAGTATCAGTTGAAGAGGGATATTAGGTCCAACCAAAATAGTTTTTTGATGAAGTACGACCAATGTGGTCTGCAAATGAGCTAGATATGGAAAATGTTGTGTGTAATGGCCATAGGCCGAGCATATGGCACAATGATGGTTTGTGTGCAAAGTCTTGTGCACTTGGGTAGGTTCCTTCGAGGGGGCTAGTGGAGTACCCACAATAGGAGGGGTGGACAGTAATGTTACTTCTCTAGGGGGGTGAAGAAGGTTATTTAATATTGGAAGTACAGGGAATAGGTTTGTGGCATGACTTGGGGAATCACAAAGAGCACAGGGTTGATGGAAATGAGGAGTGTCTTGGTTGTTACCCCTTTATTTTTTATTTTTTTTTAACTCATTCACTTTGTCAATTCTAATCTCCATCATAGTTATGGTGGATTCGATAGGGTGTAAAACTATATGATCTAACAATTTAAGGTCTGATGTAAGGGCTAGAGGTAAAATGTACCACATAGGTATCCCCAAGGTGATGCTTGGTATGGATAGTGAGGCCATCATTGAATGTCCCACAACTCTAGATGGTGGAAATAAGAAGGGGATGTGAATTATAGGATTGGGTGCCTCTATGGTGGAAGGTGGCTTGTCACACATGGACGATGATCTTAACGTAGATGGGGTAGTATATTGTACCACCTGAATTGATTTTAGTGTATAAACTTGAGTTGAATACACTGGTGGAACCTGAGGTGGTTCACTATGATAAGTGCCAAATAATGTGGAATCTTTGAATATCCTAGGGCCAATTTCAATGTATGAAAAGAAAATATTGACTTTCCCCTATGAGAGGAAGAATATCATCAAGGTTAGATGTTTTTTATGGTTTGTAGTGTGTGAGTTGGTCAATCATGATGACCTTCCCATTGTGAGGCAATGTCATCCTGTGAAACACTAACAATGCGACAAATTTCATAGAAAATGTATAACTACATCCAAGGAGTATTTCGTAGTCTAAGGGTGCATCTATGACCTCAATGTCTATTAGGACAATTTTTCATGCTATCCTAATGGAGACATT
Source organism: Picea engelmannii (assembly GCA_009831015.1). NCBI lineage: Eukaryota > Viridiplantae > Streptophyta > Pinopsida > Pinales > Pinaceae > Picea > Picea engelmannii. The sequence goes on along the minus strand of ML785289.1, from coordinate 1,063,011 downwards.
TTGGTAAATCCATTCATTTTGGGATGGATAGCCATGATAAGCCTAAAGGGTGATGTTAGACTAGGTAAGCTTAGGGGAGCCTAATTTCCTCTATAAATATTTAGACATGATGAGAGTAGATGCTCCCTCATATATGATGCATCGATGGATGGAAATATTTATGATTGTGATAGGGATTTAGAAACAAACAAGAGAGGGGATTATGGGATCCAAGTTATCCTTTGGTACCCATGGTGTAGGGTCACTAATAGAGCACAAAATCATCAAAATGGTGCTTGTTGGTAGTTGTGTGGCTTTTGAGTTGGTTGGAAGTAAGTTAAGAGGCATATTGTACTGGAAGTTGTGGGTTTGGAAATGAATACTATTGAATTCATGTAGATATTTCAATAAGAAATATATCTAGTTTCACCTTGAATCATAAGTTGGTATGCTCATGACAATTGGGCAAAGTTACCTATTTCCTACTAATTGGCCACAATTCCTTACTAAGGGAAGAGGTTACATAAGATGACTAGTTGTGGAAATGGATTAAAAGGTTGTGGAGGGTTGAATACCCCTTGTGGAGTGGTAGGTCCTTGGTTGGACATCATCTCATTCATCCATTTATACTTTACAATATAGGGGAAAAGGTGAGTGTAATGGTTTAACTCACCACATAATGGGAAAGAGAAGTTAGTTTGAAGACCATTGTTCTTCCCTTGATTGGGTTGGTTATTGTTGCTAACATTTTGATTATGGTTACTAGTGTTGGCATTTCCCTTAGTGTTTTTGATTGAGATAGGGGAATTTTCCCCTATCCCTTGGTTGGTCTTTTGTTTTTTTCCTTTATAGATAAATTTTGAGCTCCCTAAATTATTAATTCAAAATGGAGATCCCAATGATTGAAATGGACTTATGGAGGCCAAAGTACTCCATAAATGGGATGGAATCCCAAATTTCACCTATACATCAACCTAGAGGTGCATGAGATATGCCTTCATCCTTAACTATGTTGAATGGGTCACAATCATGCGTGTGAGCAAATTTGCATGGATTTTGAAGGAAAAGTCACACAAGTTGTGCAAGTATTAGTGAAGGAAGGCCACACAAGTGTATGAAAACCCACTTTGTAATGTTTTTTATTTTTCTTTTGAGGTGATTTAAAGTACCCATGAGGTAGCCTTATCTTGCTCTGTTATTTCCAACTTATGATCTCTTTAGAAAATCACTTGAATGTATTTTGTGAAAGAAATTTAAGTAATAACAATTTCCCCTTGATGTGTGAGGTTAGGAGCTACTGTATATCCAAAATACATCATCATTTTCTATCCCACATGCTTGTAACTTGTAAATATTTCTTAGGGAGAGAGAGTTTTGACCAAGAAGAAAGGACTTCCCATGGAGAAGTGATGAAACAAACCTAAAAAAGCCAATCATACCTATGCAAATGATCTATTTATACAAGTGAGGTGGGTATTCCCATGCTCATGAAATTATCAAAATACATTACAATATTAGACATGTGTGCTTTGGGTCCATGTTTAAACATTGTGACCCATATATATAGTGAATAATGTTGTAATTGGAGAATTTATGATGTAGAAATATGCATAATCCTCAAGGGAATTGGTAACAATAGGGGACTACTCATGTGAAAGGGGGGTGTAGAACCTGTGGGAAGCAATGTGAAAAGTGCTCACACTTAAAGGCATTGATAGCCATGCAAGTTGAGGGGTATTCAACTCGAACTAGAATATGCAACTATTGCAATGTGTGACCCACCCTGAAGTAATAATGATCTGACATCAATCATTAGGGGATCCAACTGAAGAAGAGAGAAATGATGACTCCCCTTGTCTAGTCTGGGGTTCACCATAATTAATGGGAATGAAAAAAAATATACAACAACATTCCTGGAAAACATGGGTTGGTGTCGATGGGAATGAATAAGTGAAAGCAAGGGATGAGAGGCCCCTTGAAATTAACTGAGGATGAACTAGATACCACATTGTAATGGGGGAGGACTTTGATAATGATGGATGAGGTAGCCAATGAGGAAGATACATAAGACTTCCCTTGGTCAAATAAAAAATGACAGTTGACAATGGTGGTAGTTAAAAAACCAACTGGACATTAGATGATCTAATGTCAACAAGACAATCAGACATGTTAAGTGTATGTCAAACTAGAATTAAAGATAGGTGGACGCAATGGATAGATAACTAATGAAGAATACTAGGATATAGGAGGCACTGTAGGAAACTAGAATCATTGCAAGCATTGGCAACTCAGTGAAAATGTTTTGACCAAGAATGATGAGGAATACCACCTAGTTTGAAAGATATCCCATCGAAAGAGATGGTACGAGTGTTGATGTTTCCCTTGTTTTTTTGTTTTTTAGTGTTTTTTCAATTATTAATAAATAGAAGAATTTCGATATGTTATAGATGTTGGACACACCGACCACACTAAGAGGGGGGTGAATCATTATGAGGCTCTTTTTACAACTTCTTACAAAAATTTAGTTAGCTATCACCATTCACAACATCATTACTCATTACTTCTATTCACACTTAGTTGCTTGCATGCAAACATATCTCAATGAAATATTCTAAGAATAAAGAACTATTCACCATCACAATAAAGAACACAATGAACACCTGATATATGTATAAGTTTCTTTCATATTACACACTATAATCCTTAGGGTTTATCAGCACCAATTCAAAGAGAGAACTTATTCTCAATGCAAGACCCAGCCTGCAGATCTCAGCACCAACTGAGAAGAGGAATCCAATCCTCAAGTACAAGCCCCAACATGTAGACATAAATAAATCTTTCAAACTATACCAACAATCTATACTAATACAAGTGCATCAATTTTTCACAACACAACTTGCCACCTCAACCTGTCACATCAATCTCATCATCCAAATTTGATCTACTCACAAAGATTAATAATCAAGTCAACTCTCAACCATATGCACAATATCACCAAGTTAACCAACAATATACCTCTAGAAATACACCATACTCTCCATAAACCAAATACCATAAACCCTTACATAAGACCATGTGCCAAACCTTACTGTTATGTAGCCTCAAGCATGTACCATGTTGTGACCAAATATAACCATCAAAACATGAATATAAACATACGTGTAACTCTGTAACAGACCTGGTGTATGTGATCACGGACCTGCAAAACTTCCTTAACTTCAACAACAAGAGACTAGCATTTTCATCAAACTTTACTTTAGTCTCACATGACTAATTTTGGATTAGTCAAAAATCCTAACTTGCAACAAGAATAACTCTGTACCTGTAATGAATAAAGGTCTGAAAATTATACACAATATTCTTTATTGTCTTCTTTGAAAATCATCTAGGTTTCACTACTTGGAACCTCCCGTAAAAGGAGTTATAGCAAAAATGACAGACCTTGTTGAATTCTGTCTTATTCTAGAGAGAGAACTTGTAGAGCATGCCACATGTGGAATATTTTTTGTATGGATCTGAAAATGGTAAAAAACATACTATAGACTTTAATATAACCAATTCATTTTGTCTCACCGAATTTGGATCTGTTATGAATAATTTATGGCATTTGTACCTGAAACACCCGTTTTAAACTAGTTTCAAGACTATCCCCAAACCCTATTTTCCATAGAGTGTAACTCCCAAACTAAAACAAACCACAAGATGAAATTGTTATCATAGTTACTTGGATATGTTGTCTCAAGAGCCTCCATATTTTTCTATCCGAATCTGTAACACCCTGTTTCCCCCAACTTGTAAATATATAACTGGACTGGCCAAGAACTATGGCAAACTCATAAATGTGAATATGTGATGTAAATGGACCTTGAGGAAGAGGTCAATGAATGTGAATAACATTCTGAATTTATTGTAGGACTGTTGATGAGGGGATGTGCAGAAAAAGAGACCACGATGGTGGTGGAAGACACCAGAAAAGGTGGCATTAACTTCCACCAAGAATAAAAGACCGTATTTGGACTCCACTGGCCCGAAGAACCAAAAGTGGCTCGCTGGCCCTGAAATTTAATGGCTCGTAGACTGGTAGGCGGATGGCTTGATGAGGGATGGGATGGTGAACCGCCCATCCGTAGAGCCGTCAGGCCTAATCGGCGCGAGGGTAATCGTGCCACACGCAACCTCGCGAGAGGATAAGGAGTATGGCAGAAGTGATTGAAAAGGCAGACGCGGGGGGGAAACTCTGGTATTTTTTTTACGCAGAGTGAGTGATAGTAGAGAGGAAGGATTGCAACCTTCACTCCTGGTCACTGGTAGACAGAGAGACGCAGTCTCAACAGCATCGTGGTCTCAGCTCGGGGGTGGCTAGTGGTAAATCCGCTGGGAGTCGCTACGCCTATGGTTCAGTGGAAACGAGCACCCCTCTCAGCAGTTGCTTAACCCTGGTGTTATTTCTGATAAGTGTTTTGCCTCTGGCATCTGGAAATATATGTATTCTGATAATTATGCTCATAAGCTGTGAAACTGTGAATGTTTTCATTATAAGAAGGTCTATGTGGTATTTTGATTAGTACTAGTAGTTGTATATGCTTATAACAGAAAAACCATGCATGGCTTATGTTGATAAATGAATCTAATTATGCATAAGTTGAACCAAGTCATAATTCCAGTCTGTTCTCGGAAATTTGTTTCCCCTTATCTGTCTCCAGGAATGTCCCAGAATAGACCTCTTCACAGAGATTCCCTCCTTGGAAAGGTTTCCCAAGAACCTGGAAAAAGGACTTGAATGTGCAAGTCTTAACAAACCTGTACGAAGAGGAATGACCCTCTTAAAATCCTGAAGTAGCAGCGTAGGGATAAGTATTGATCAACGGATGAGATCCTGTCAGGGGATCTACGGTCATTCACGACCCTTAAATCGAAGGAATAAACGAGGGCGTTAATTTCCTTAACCCTTTTTCCTCTATCTTTGTGAATAGCGAGGAAATCATAATCGTAGACCCCCAGGCTCCATGAGAACATCTGGACCGTTGGTTTTTCCACGTCCAAAGAGCAATGGGAAAGGGCGCGGCATCGGGACTGATCTGAACCGTCAGATCTTAGCTAGGAAACCCGACATTCGTTAGATCTATAGGGAGATAGACGAGGGTTAAGCCCTCGTGAATAGGGGAAAAAGAATCTGAGCCATCCATCTGAGGAGGACAAGTGGCAGAGATCCAAGGATCTCGCAAACTTGGAGGTTCGCAAGGTAAGAGCCCAAAGGTTGGATGCTCCAAGTCGCAAGTGGTGAAGCCACGAGAGGATCAGGACCATCCATCCAAGGAGGACAAGTGGCAGAGATCCATGGATCTCGCAAACTCGGAGGTTCGCAAGGTAAGAGCCCAAAGGTTGGGTGCTCCAAGTCGCGAGTAGCAAAGTTCCAAGAGCCGAGCACGAGAGAACACATGGAAAAGTTTCAAGGTGGGGCCCGCGTGATTGACGGGTGGACATGCATCACCTAGAGAAGGGAGTCAATGCTCCGTTGACTTCTCGTGTCTCGGGGATTCGTGGGAGAAGGGCATGAGAGCTCAACACTTGGACTTACGAAGTCACGAGTAGCGAGAGGAAAAATTAAATATCGCTTCTTGAGGGTTTGTGAAGGGAAGGTGCCAAGATTTGACGCTACAACTCGCGAAGGGGTGAGTTGCGAGCAGTATGAAGGGAAGGTCAACCTTCGCTGACTTTCAAGTCTCATAGGTTCGCATAATGGAGGAACGAGAGTTCAACCGTTGAACTCACGAAGCGGCGAATAGCGAGAGGAGCTAGAGTTTAGCCTAGCCGGTGGTCATGCACAGAGGACGTTGACAGAAGGAAGCTATACCCATTTTGTGATCTCGGGTATCGGTGATTTGTGAAGAAAATTCGAGGGTCTTCGACTCACGACTCGCGAGGTCACGAGTTGTGAAAGGCGCATGCATTTAGGTGCATATGTGGTCCTATCGAACTAGGGACTAAAGAAAGGGAGCTAGTGCTTTGTCGTTAAGCAGCGGGTAGATCTGGATGGCCAAAATCTGCGCGCCCAGATCTACGGCTAGGGTTTCATTCCGAAGCCCCCTCGCCATTCTACCTTCAAGATTGGACTCAATTGTATCACTGAGTCACGAAACACGAAAAGGCGCCTGGTTTGTTTGGCCTATGGTCCTAACCCATGATCACAGGGAGGTGAACAGGGAAGAACTAGCCTGCACTAGACCCTCGTAGGACTTCGGGGATTCTGTCCCTTGAGGAAAATGAAAAACTTTATTACGTTGTAGTGGGTATGTGACAAATTGGTATCAGAGCATGGTTACAACACTTGGTCTGATTGGGCTCATGCACGAGTCGTGCATAAACCTCGTTCGAAGCACTTCTATGAGGAGTAACTCCCTAACTTAACTCCCTTGTCCAGGATTAAAAACTTGGAAAATGAGAACCCGACTCTGTATGCAAGTGAAAGAAGTTATGAATTTATGCACAATTTATAAAAATGAATTTAACTCTTGACTAATAGCCAGCGTTTGTCTTTTCACTCAAGCGGACGATCAACCACAGGAATCTACAAACGCAGAGTATGGTGACTCACCAAGAGGTGGGAGAAGGCTCCCACAATAGAGATGAAGAGTCTGACGAAAGCATAGAAATAGGAACCCCTCCAGGCCTAGCTGAGACTGTGAGGAGTCTCATGGTCAAATTGCAAAGCTGCAAGGCCGATAATGAAAGGATGATGAAAGAACAAGAAAAGAAAACCGAAATTAATGCAGTTCTACTGCAGAGCTTATCTGACCTACAGCGACAAATGCAGCATGAACCTGTGATGAAGAATTGTGGTCGTGTCAGTGGCCACACTGAAAGAAGCACATCTAGAAAGGTCCACCCTAGAGGTAAAGGACTAGTGCCAGAAGATTCCACTGAGAAGGAAGCTGGTGATTCAGAAGGCTCTTCCAATAGCAGGACCAGTTCCTATTCTCAAAAGAAACAAAGAAGCAAAAGACTTCCAAGAGTCATAAATTTGAGGAATTCAAAAAGGCCAAACCTCCCTCCTTCGACGACGAGATAAAGAAGGGAGAGGAAGTTGAGGCTTGGCTACTTGGACTGAAGAAATATTTCAGAGTCCATGATT
>ML785289.1:1010195-1052071 GCA_009831015.1 Picea engelmannii | reverse complement strand
GACCTTGAGGAAGAGGTCAATGAATGTGAATAACATTCTGAATTTATTGCAGGACTGCTGATGAGGGGATGTGCAGAAAAAGAGACCACGATGGCGATGGAAGGCACCTGAAAAGGTGGCGTTAACTTCCACCAAGAATAAAAGACCGTATTTGGACTCCACTGGCCCGGAGAACCAAAAGCGGCTCACTGGCCCTGAAATTTAATGGCTCGCAGACTGGTAGGTGGATGGCTTGATGAGGGATGGGATGGTGAATCGCCCATCCATAGCGCCCATCCATAGAGCCGTCAGGCCTGATCGGTGCGAGGGTAATCGTGCCACACACAACCTCGTGAGAGGATAAGGCGTATGGCAGAAGCGATTGAAAAGGCAGACGTGGGGGGGAAACTCTGGTATTTTTTTTACACAGAGTGAGTGATAGCAAAGAGGAAGGATTGCAACCTTTTCTCCTGGTCACTAGTAGACAGAGAGATGTAGTCTCAACAACATCGTGGTCTCAGCTCGGGGGTGGCTAGTGGTAAATCCGCTGGGAGTCGCTACGCCTACGGTTGGGTGGAAATGAGCACCCCTCTCAGCAGTTGCTTAACCCTGGTGTTATTTCTGATAAGTGTTTTGCCTCTGGCATCTAGAAATATATGTATTCTGATAATTATGCTCATAAGCTGTGAAACTGTGAATGTTTTCATTATAAGAAGGTATGTGTGGTATTTTGATTAGTACTATTAGTTGTATATGCTTATAACAGAAAAACCACGCATGGCTTATGTTGATAAATGAATCTAATTATGCATAAGTTGAACCAAATCAGACTTCCAGTCCGTTCTCGGAAACTTGTTTCCCCTTATCTGTCTCCAAAAATGTCTCGGAATAGACCTCTTCACAGAGATTCCCTCCTTGGAAAGGTTTACCAAGAACCTAGAAAAAGGACTTGAATGTGCAAGTCTTAACAACCCTGTACGAAGAGGAATGGCCCTCTTAAAATCCTGAAGTAGCAGCATAGGGATAAGTATTGATCAACGGATGAGATCCTGTCAGGGGATCTACGGTCAGTCACGACCGTTAAATCGAAGGAATAAACGAGGGCGTTAATTGCCTTAACCCTTTTTCCTCTATCTTTGTGAATAGCGAGGAAATCATAATCGTAGACCCCCAGGCTCCATGAGAACATCTGGACTGTTGGTTTTTCCACGTCCAAAGAGCAGTGGGAAAGGGCACGGCATTGGGACCAATCTGAACCATCAGATCTTAGCTAGGAAACCCGACAGTCGTTAGATCTATAGGGAGATAGACGAGGGCTAAGCCCTCATGAATAGGGGCAAAATAATCTGAGCCGTCCATCCGAGGAGGACAGGTGGTAGAGATCCAAGGATCTCGTGAACTCGGAGGTTCACAAGGTAAGAGCCCAAAGGTTGGATGCTCCAAGTCATGAGTGGCAAAGCCATGAGAGGATCAGGACTGTCCATCCGAGGAGGACAAGTGGTAGAGATCCAGGGATCTCGCAAACTCGGAGGTTCGCAAGGTAAGAGCCCAAAGGCTGGGTGCTCCAAGTCGCAAGTAGTGAAGTGCCAAGAGCCAAGCACGAGAGAACACATGGAAAAACTTCAAGGTGGGGCCCGCGTGATTGATGGGTGGACATGCATCGCCTAGAGAAGGGAGTCAATGCTCCGTTGACTTCTCGTGTCTCGGGGATTCACGGGAGAAGGGCATGAGAGCTCAACACTTGGACTTACGAAGTCGCGAGTAGCGAGAGGAAAAATTAAATATCGCTTCTCGAGGGTTCATGAAGGGAAGGTGCCAATATTTGACGCTACAACTCGCGAAGGGGTGAGTTGCGAGCAGTACGAAGGGAAGGTCAACCTTCGTTGACTTTCAAGTCTCGAAGGTTCGCATAATGGAGGAACGAGAGTTCAACCGTTGAACTCACGAAGCGGCGAATAGCGAGAGGAGCTAGATTTTAGCCTAGTCAGCAGTCATGCATAGAGGACGTTGACAGAAGGAAGCTATACCCATTTTGTGATCTCGGGTATCGGCGATTTGTGAAGAAAATTCGAGGGTCTTCGACTCACGACTCACGAGGTCGCGAGTTGTGAAAGGCACCTGCATTTAGGCGCGTATGTGGTCCTATCGAACTAGGGACTAAAGAAAGGGAGCTAGTGCTTTGTCATTAAGCGGTGGGTAGATCTGGACGGCCAAAATCTGCACACCTAGATCTACGGCCAAGGTTTCATTCCGAAGCCCCCTTGGCATTCTACCTTCAAGATTGGACTCAATTGTATCGCTGAGTCGCGAAACACGAAAAGGCGCCTGGTTTGTTTGGCCTGTGGTCCTAACCCACGATCATAGGGAGGTGAACAGGGAAGAACTAGCCTGCACTAGACACCCGTAGGACTTCGGGGATTCTGTCCCTTGAGGAAAAACGAAAACTTTATTACGTTGTAGTGGGTATGTGACAGAATCATTCTAGAAAAAAAGTTATTGCGAAAATGGTGAGATGACTTGTAAATATCATACCTTAGAAAGCATAATCAAAAGACGTTATCCTCCCTTGAATTTCATCCTTTTTTACTTCACCTTCCCTTTTAATTTCTCCTTAGATATCCTTTGGTTACCTCAGTCACTTGTAGATATTCAATATGCTCAATAGAATGCCAATGAGAGACCTTTTCTCTTTTATTTATACTCTCCAAGTAGCTTGCTCTAGAAGTACCCACTTAACCACTTTGTCCACTTTAGCCCCTTTGTCCACTTAATCACTTTGTCCACTTAACCAACTTTGTCCACTTAGCCACTTTGTCAACTTAACCACTTTTTCCACTTAACCACTTTATCCACAAATAGTAAACTTTCCACTTCTAGTTGCAACTAATTTATTTTTAATTGTTTTCTTGTTGCAACCACTTAACCCATGACTAACCACTTTGACTGGTCAACTTCTTCTAGGAGCTTCTAGAATAATTTGACTTCTTTGACCTTCTAGTGGTTTCTAGATAACTCATGAGGGTTCTCCGTATTCACATGGCCATAACTCTATAACCGTGAGGAGTTATGTGGCGTTCCACATATCACAGGAAATAACATGACATATACTATCCATATGGAATAGTTTCTTCTACAAATTCATTGATCTTGATTACATTATTCCTTAATAAAACTTGGGTTCTCTAACCACATTATTGGGCTACTCGACCACCTAACCATTTGGACTTCATAAAGCGTCCCCTCGTGAGGGATTTCACCATAAGGGGACCACTTTGAGAACTTTATCCAAGAGCGTCTTCCTGTGAGGGTTTTCACCATAAGGGGAAAACTTTGTAGTTTATCAATTTGGTTCTTCCTATCAATCATGACATGACATCAATGATATAACTCCCTTTAATATCAACACATCATTATGACACCACTTGACATCAATCCTTTGACAAAAATTACATCAATGACCATATAACCAATAATCAATATCTCAATGATACAAACACATCACTATGAAAATACTTGACATCAATCCTTTGAAATGAATGACAACATAGTATAACAATAGACTAGGATATGGGTTCCCAAAACATGTGACCAAGTTTATTTTCCATGTGTGGCTATAGTTGTGAAAGAGAACAAAGATAGGATCTAGAGGGTGGGTCTCCTTGGAGGGTAATGTAGCATCCCCAGTTCTAATCCCTACGAATTATAATGTAATTGTATAAATGTGAATTAGACCGGTGAGCCGATGTGTTGGGGAAATGAGCCCGTATCGATTCAATGTGGCTAGGGGTTGAATTACATATTAAGAACATTGAAATAATTTTAAAAAGTAATAATTGTTGACTATGATATGGAAGGAATTAAGAACAATGGGGGCCTATGATTCCACGCGAGAGAGGGGTCCAAGGGGGAACTATTAGTGGGTATTAATCCATCCCACATTCCTGAATTATTATCCTTTTGTATAACCTTATAAATTTTTGTTGAGTGTTCCCAAGGCCAGTCATTAAACTCATGTAAGATCATGGGTGTGAGTGGTCACATCCCATAGTTATTGGAGAGCATGGCTTGAAGTACAATCAACTTGGGGAAGAGTGTAAATCAAGTCAAGAAAGAAATTATGAGGAGCGGGGGAGATTGTAGGTAGAGGGGGTGGATATGTTTGGTTGTTTTTGGGAGCTATAATTTCATGGAGAAGAATACCAGTCATGCAGAGCTTGAAGACAACCATCTTGTTGGGCTATGGTTATGGGAGAAAAGAGGCCAGTGTGCCTGTAAATTGGGAAGTAAGACCGTAGTGAGTTTCCTATTGAGGAAATATCTTAAGAGCCTTGTGAAGGTTGATGTGAGAATTCCTAAAGAAGTTGAAAGTTATTGGATCCTAGCTGAGGAATTCTTGGCCAATTGAGTGCACTAGGAACCCTAATAAATGAATGATACAACCTGAGGTACTATGAGAAGTGAAGGGGGTACTTTACTTGGGTAATGCAGGTTGTAGAAGACAAATCTAGAGGATTTGAACTGCTATGGGAGTAAAACTTGGTTTTTGGGGCCACTATTTGTGGAGAGTGGACATCAAGTGAGATGGATCTCCTTGTGGACTCATAGTCTTAGCTAGAGGGTGGCTTGTTGTTGAGAGAAAATGAACAATGGTTCCTATGGTTGGGAGGTTCATCCTTCGTTTACAACAAGTTGGTTAATAATTGTTTGATAAGTGTTTCTTTTGTGTTCTTATGTTATTTCCGCTGTGTAAATGATTCATATGAGTGTTGTGCATTTGTTTTTTGCTTAAACAATTTTATTTATGTTCAATGTATGTTGTTAAATGAATTTAGAAATATAGTACCATCCAACATGGTCAACTATGTGTGTGATCTACGGCTGGTAAGATACACAAATTAATTAAGTAATAAATCTTAATTTTAATGAGTTCCTGCACATAATGTTTTCCAAGTTGGGGGCTAGGTATGTTACAAAATGGTATTAGAGAAATTTTTTTGAGTATCGGTAACGGGTATCTTACAAAGTGGTAACAGATCCTAGTTTTCAACACTGATCCTGGATGGGCCGGGTTAACATAATGCTAAAGCGGAAATTCTCAGAGAAATTTTTTTTGGAGTATGTCTGCAACTTGTTTTATTAAATTATTGTAGTAAAATTGAGAGAAATTTCATGGATAATGTGAAGAATAGAGCCCAGAAATTAAGTATAAGAAAATTTAATATCTAATTGAGAATATTTGGGCCTGTAGATGGATGAAAGTTGAAGTTACAGAGCAGATGTTGAGTCTCCATTTTGACACTTCTAATACCCTCTATTACCCCCTATCCGAGCCTATTTTACCTATGTTATGAGTATAAACTTGATCGTTACCTCCATAGATACACTTAATGACCTTGTTCATGTGCATAGAGAGGTAACTTATGGTTAAGGCATGTTTTGTTTGATTTTCTTGAGTTAATTCGATTAAAATAGTTGATTTTGCATGATCCTAATCATTTGATCTTAAGCAGCATTGATCTGGTACCAAAAAAACTGCATAAAATTGATTCAGTACTTCTCTGTGCTATTCCGGTACCAGTGTGACTGTGTGTGTTCCAGTATTAAACAGCTACCTATAGGGTTTCGGTACCAGCATTCTGGTACTATATTTCCATCTCGATTTCTAGGCCAATGACGATGGATCTCAAAATTTGGGGACATGGGTTTTGTCCAGAGAGATGTTTTCATTCGGACTTGTGGGCCAGAATCTCCAGATCGCACACGTGTGGACCTCCAACTTAGGGGGAACAATCCATCCTCAATCTTTGCCAATTTTCCAGAAATTCTAAGATCATGCCCAGATTCATGGGAACGTCATTTCCTTGATTAGATAATGGTTGTACTCGACCTCCATTGATGGAAAATTGTTTTTATTTGTATTGGATTGTCTATATCCAAATTTTTAATGTAAAAATCATATAAATTGAGTGATGGCTAAGCCAAAAGGGAGAGAAATTAGTATGCTGGAAATTGGATTTTTGAACCAACTCCTTTTGTAAATTCATTCATTGAAGATCAATGGAAGTTTGAATTCAAGTATCTTGTGTGTCTCTTAGCATTTATCATCTTCGGATCTAAAATCTTCCATGTTGGCATCGGCAAGGGCCCATCGATCCAGCTTGGTAAGGTCATTGTAAATTATTAGTATAGATTTCTATTTTTCTGTACTTGTTGTTTTGATTTCATTTATGATTTCACTATTAGAATTGATTGCAAAGTGTGGAAGAACAAGAGCAGTTGGGAGTCCATCATTCACATTACATAAGCCATCAAATGGAACATCTCATTAAGACTTATGTTTCCTGTGTAGGAATGAAGTAATTTTCTAGAATTGCAAGATTGTAAGATTGTATTAAATTTTTGTTTGTGTTGATTTTGAAGAGTGTGCAGAATTAGATAAGAATTTCTTGCAAGATTGAAGTGAGTTGTTATAGGAAATGAGATCAAACTTCATCTCTCAGCTTCATGCACCATAGAATGAAGCCTCTCAATTATATTGACAATTTTCTGTACTACACGGGTTTGATTAGAGTGAATAGAGTTATGATTGCTTTTTGTTTAAGAGTGAATTGTTGATTATCGTTTTCAATTGCTACAGTGAACAAGATCTGATTTCATCTATTCTTTTCATGAGCCTATAATGAATAGATCTGTTATGTGAGCAAGATCCTTTTCAGTTGTGTTAGTAACAATTCTTGTCATGGGCACAAGAGTATTCAGGTCTGCAAGTTCCATGAGAAGCGCCCAAGCGCAGCACGGAAAAATCTCGTTTCAGGCTTCCAAGCAAGTAAGCAGGTGAAATTATATCTTCGACGGTCCAAATTCATCCATAGGAGCATATTGACGGTCAGCGGGAAATCGCGGTTAGCGGAGTTGCACCGAGATTAGCACGATGGATAGCGCCCATATTGCATGCAGGAAAGGATAGCAGTCGTCCATCCAAAGGATGTGTGGCACAAGATCTAGTCACGTCGGCATTTCGACATTCAGGAGTTTGAAGGGTGAGGGTTCCATGTTGTTCTACATCTTGAAACCCCAAACCCCAAAGCACCGAAAGCACCCAAACCTGGGCCCACAGTATCATCAAGTGAGTTCAGGACCGTCAGATCTGAGAGGGACGTGTGGCACCCAATTAAGCCATCTCGGCATTTCGTTCATCGCGACTGTGATAAGCAAGGATCATCGACTTCCTATTCATGAATGCTGAAAGCACCTCTAAGAATAAACACAGGGTCACGGCCTGTGGTCACTTGGGAAATAAAAAGAGTTGTGCAAGAGGGGCCAAAGGCGTCGAGTTTAATCACAGAAGGGATCATCGCGATCTCTAGGTGCCATCTGATTCGATCTCAATCCTGATTCTCGCTCAGAGTAAATGAAGGTGAGAGGGCATGGTTGAAACCTCTCCTCACTCATTAAGTGTAAGGTATGGAGGATCTAGCAAGCTGTCTACCCGAGAGGGTCCTGTGTACTGGTTTTTTCCAAAGAATCCATGACGAGTCCTCGACTAGCCAGAGAGGTCTGCACATGATAAATCGACACTTAATGGCTCAGATACTCCCCTTGCAGTAGCCGTGCACAGTTAAGGTGGTGTATGACGAAGAATATTCGTCTAATTTTGACTGAAGGAACACCATGCCTTGGATGACTGAGCATGTCTCTGTTAGGTGAATTTTTCTGAGTATATAGACTCAGTCTTTGTATTTTGTAATGAATCAATGGTTGAGCGAGGCTCTCGGTTGTAAAAATTTAATGAAGCACTATTATTCTGGTTATGCATGGACTCTTGAGACTTCTTGCCTAATGAATGTCAGTTTCTTTCACGTCTTTGTTTACACTATGTTGGAACGGCTCGGAATTGGAGGATCCAGTCGAGTTGTAACTGTTATATGATGATGTAGGTTGGATCACTGTAACAGTTGCATTGTTTCTAATCGGTCACTGTGATTTTCTTAGCGTTGAACGACCTGGAATTGGAGGATCCAGTCAAGTCCCCCTTTCAGTTTCTCGAAGCCCTGAACCAAGAGGATCTTGCATTCAGAGTTTTTCTTCTACAAACTGCTAAAAGGCCTGTTGCCCGAGGTAGTTTGCTCACTCCTCTCACCAAGTCTTCCACCTGTTCATCTTTTAATCAACTCACTGACTGAAGTTAGATCAAGACCTCCTTTGTTCCTTAAATACCAGACCCAGTCCTCGAGTTAGAGTGATATCTTCATGAGTCTTTACCCATTTGATCACCCATTAAAAATATCGTGACATAAAACTGATGGGCATTGGGCTCTACTCCTGCAAGCAATCCAGAAGTGACTTCTAACACTAACATTTCTGGCGCCGTTGCCAGGGACGAAGTTGAAAATTTTCCCCAGGATTGATCGACATTGAGCCTCTGATTCTGAAGGTGCATCGGGTATCAGAGCCTTTGAAGATTGCTAATGTGCACCTGGTGACTCCATTGTGACGACTTCACTGGGGTGAACCTGCCGTGTTAACTGTGGCTTTCAGAGGCAGACACACACGGTCTCACCCACAGTTGCCTCTATCTACACCTAAAACTAATCCAGAGGTGGTTCTCAGAAAAGGAAAGGCCTATGAAAGTGGAGCTTCCACTCCCGAACCAGGTAATCCACCATCTCCTTCTGTAGGAACTCCATTTTCTCCTCCTCAGTTTCTTAACAGACTTTTTTCTGAGGTTTCATGTTTCCTGAATTTCGGGAGTGTTCCTGTTGAGTTTTCCCCTCCTGGTCCGGGATTGGAGGGAGAAATCCTTGTCACTCCCCTCTCCCCTGAAGCTATACTTTGGCATAGAACCAAGACTACAGAAGATTGCCCCACTCCTATCTTTACCACTCCTCTTGTTACTATTGCCACTTTTGCACAAAGAGAAGCGTCTTCTAACTTAATTCCATTAGCCTTCTCCCTAAATCCCCTATTGTTTCCCATTCCACTGAGAGACTCATTCCCAGCAGCCCCTTCACGAACTCCTTCTCCTCCTAGTTCCCCCACACATGTTGTTCACATGGCTGGTGCTAATCCCCCTCCAACTAGGATGGATGCCATAGTCGCTGCCAGATATGCTCCCTTAACCCTACCCCATCCTATGAATCTTCTCCTTGCTAGAGATTACTTGAAGTATATGCCCAAGTTCACTGGGGAAGGGGAAATAACTGCAGAAGAGCACCTGGATGCTTTCTACAGTTATGCAGACAACCTGAACATTGAAAATGAAGATGTCTGGATGAGGGGCTTTTTCCAGAGCCTGGATGGTGAGGTGAGGAAATGGTTTAGAGGATTGGCCCCCGGATCTATCACTTGGATCGAAGCTCTAGATAGTGCTTTCCTGAGATAGTGGGGAGATAGGAAGGATTTCATATATTACATGACAGAGTTCAGGTCTTTGAAGAAGATGGAAGGAGAGTCTATCTTTGACTTCTCCAAAATATTCAATAAGATGTATAATAAAATTCCTGCTGAAATAAAACCCTCGGAAGCCTCGGCCAAGATTTCTTATGCCAGTGCATTTGGCCCCGATTTTTGTCTTTTATTGAGAGAAAGAAGAGCCACCTCCTTAGCTCAAATGAAAGATGCGGCCATAGAGGTGGAATCTAATGTATTAGCAGCTGATAGACTGAGGAACAAGGCTAACGCAGACATGAGAAAGGGAAGATCTGAAGCCTCAACTTCTGGCCCATCGGTGCCCCACCCTCAAGTGGATGAACTGACCAAGATGGTGAAGTCTCTGTCTGTAGAGATGGAGAGAATTAAGGTGGAGGGGAGGAAAGCATACAAGGGCCATCAAAACGCCAAAAACAAAGGAGGTTTCAGGAGGCCAAACAATGTTGCTTCCCCAACTATGCAAAGAGAGAGGGGAAGAGATAGAGAAGACCAGAAAATTCAGGCCCCTTTTCAAAACAAATTTGTGGCAAAGGAGGAAGAAGGGGAAATAGATGAGCTTGATCATGAAATCCATTGCTTCGGAGACACTCCTCCTTTTCCTCATCTCACTCAATCAGCATACGATGAGTCTCTCATGGACAGTCAACTAAATGAACTGAGCAAGGGAGACAAGGCTAGTGGTGGCCAAGGCAGGTATAACCTGAGGTCCAAGAAAAAGATAGCAGCACCTGATGTTCCTGAGCAATTCACTAGAATAGAGAAACCTGCTAATGAAGTAGTAGATAGTTACAGAGGTAAGAAGGCCCAACCCCTCTCTCCCATAGCCCAGAGTCATGTTCCTAAAATAAGAGAAATCTTGAAGCTTACATCTTCTTTTAATTTCGAGCATGAAATTCAAAAGATCACAATCCCTATACCCCTGACTGAATTGATTAGACATGAAGGGTTCAAAAAACGCTTCTCTGAGATTTTACAGTCTGAGGTCTCATGCCTTCCCATAGACTCCATCAATTTGCAAGATGAAAAGCCTGTAGTTATTCTAGGTCCTATGGTAGAAGACAGGAATGATTCATCCCCTCCCTTCTACACTTCCTTGAACATACATGACAAGGTACTGCACAACTGCTTGATGGATTTAGGGGCTTCTCACAACCTCATGTCCAAAACTGTCATGGAAGAGTTAGGGCTAGAAGTCACCTGAGCCTATCATGACCTTTATTCCTTTGACTCCAGGAAAGTTCAGTGTCTTGGAGTTATCAAAGACCTAGTTGTGACCTTGTTTCAATTGCCCATGAAAAGTGTGGTCATGGATGTCGTAGTAGCTAATGTCCCCCCCAAGTTCGGTATGTTGTTATCAAGATCTTGGATAAAAATACTGGGGGGAACTTTTCATATGAACCTAACATATGCTACTATTCCATTGTTTGGAGGAGAACATAGGAGGCTATATAGAGAAGCCCAACTAGCCTATATAATCAGTGATGAAGCCAACCCTACCAACCATCCCATTTTTGCCTTGGACATTGATTTAGGTTCTAGTGTACTACAACTCACTAATGCTCTTGAACCCCCTCTGAAACTCAGAAAGAAGCCCGCCACTTCTCATAAATTTCCTCCCTCCATCATCCCCATATGGAAAATGTTTTTTGATGGAGGCTGTTCCAGGGAAGGCGCTAGTGCTGGGGTGTTTTTTGTGTCACCTACTTAGGAAACCATATCTCTATCATACAAACTAGAATTTGAAGCTACCAACAATGTGGAAAAATATGAAGCTCTTGTCCTAGGATTAAGATCCACAAAGGAAATGGGAATTCAGGAGGTATCAGTATTCGTTGATGCAGAGTTGGTGGTCCAGCAGATCAGAAATGCTTATCAGGCTAAGCATCCTCGACTCAAAAGCTACAGAAATGAGGTATGGGACTTAATTGACAGTTTTTTCTCAGCATTTAACATTTCGTTCGTCCCAAGAGAGAAGAACACAGTGGCAGATTCCTTGGCTACATCAGCAAGCGATTTCAAAGTGCCCTTGCCGCCCAAATTCAGATACGATGTAGAAGTAAAATACAGGCCCTCCATACCTGACAATGTCAAACATTGGAAGGTATTCGAGGATGATCTTGAGATCAAGAGATTCTTGGAGACTGACGAAGAATTTTCAAAGATGCATAACGACCAAGACTCTATCTCTGAAGAGGAGCTTTATGGGGGTAAGTTTCTGAGTAAAATTGCAGAGCGTGACATTGTGCAGCTCCCCAACAACCATATTCCAAGGGGACTGGTTCCTTTGGAAAGGCTTTTTGATAGAAATGATGTGTCATTAAAGGGGAAAATCTCAGAGGATGATGCTGATACAACTCAGTGCAACATTGGCACTGAGAATGAACCCAAGTTAGTCAAATTGTCAAGAGTGTTGACAAAGGAGCAGAGGGATGAATACACTGGATTATTGAGGGAGTTTGCTGATGTTTTCGCTTGGACCTATGAATATCTCAAAACATTTGATACTTCTGTCATTGAGCATAAAATCCCATTGAAAAAGGAAGCAAAGCCATTTAGGCAAAAGCTAAGACAAATCAATCCTATGTTGTTGCCTATCATGGAGAGGGAAGTGAAGAAGCTACTGCAGGCCCAGATCATTGTACCACTAAGATATTCAGAGTGGGTGGCCAACCTGGTACCAGTAAGGAAAAATAATGGAGAAATCTGACTCTATGTAGACTTCAGAAACCTGAACAGGAGCTCATGGAAGGATAACTACCCCTTACCAAAAATGGAACATATATTGCAGAGGGTAACAGGAGCATCCAGGGTGTCCATGATAGATGGATTTTCTGGCTACAATCAAATCTCTGTTCTGCCTGAGGACAGGGAAAAGATGGAATTTACCACTCCATGGGGCACATTCATGTACGCCAAAATTCCCTTTGGATTGATGAATGCAGGGGAAACATTTCAACATGCCATGGATATAGCTTTCATTGGGGAAAAGGATAAATTTTTGGTCATCTATCTGGATGACATAACAATATTTTCAAAATCTGATAAAGAACAATGTTGTCATCTCATAAAGGTTTTCCTGAAATGCAGGAGTTTTGGCATTTCATTAAACCCCAAGAAATCTTTGTTCGCCATGCAGGAGGGAAATTTACTAGGCCACATAGTATCAGTGAAAGGAGTCAGGATCGATCCTAGTAGAGTTGAGGCAATACAAGCCTTGTCCATCCTGAGATCTAGGAAGGAGGTCCAATATTTCCTTGGCAAGATTAATTTTCTGAGGAGGTTTGTTCCTAACTTTGTTGAGGAGGTAAAACTTATAACAGACATGTTAAGGAAGGGAAATGAAGTAAGGTGGAATTTTGAATCGCGAAAGTCCTTTGAGCAAATAAAAAAGGCCTTGGCTGAAGCCCCTGTGCTTATTAGTCCCAATTACTCAAAGGATTTCCTTATTTTCTCCTTTGCCTCACCTGACACGATGGCTGCTGTTTTATTACAGACAAACGAGGTTGGGCTAGAGCAGCCTATTGCCTATTTCAACCGAGCATTGAGGGATGCCAAAGTCAGGTATGAAACTATGGAGAAATAGGCCTATGCCCTGGTAAAGGCTCTCAAGGCCTTTAGAACCTATGTCCTGTAGTCAAAAATCATTGCCTATGTCCCCTCAGCTACTGTTAAAGACATTCTTATTCAGCTTGACATAGACGGGAGGAGGAGTAAGTGGATAGCCAAGATTTTGGAATTTGACCTGGAAATAAAGCCTACCAAATTGATCAAAGGTCAAGGTTTAGCCAAGTTGTTGGCTGAAGCAAATTGCCAAGATTTGGGGGTAAGTTTCATCAACGAATGCTCAGGAATTCAGCAGGATCGACTGTCTAAAATAGACCCTCAAAGGGATCCCCCATTGGCTCGATGTCCCTGGTATAAGGATGTCATATATTTTCTACAAGAGTTGCGACCTCCAGACGGCCTGCAAAGAAACAAGGCAAAATATCTAAAGCTCAAAGCAGTCAGATACTGCCTTATCGATCAAGTTTTATATTGGAAAGACCCCCTGGGGTTGCTTTTGAAATGTGTAGATCTGCAAGAGGTTGAAAAGATCATGGTTGAATTTCACGACAGCCTATGTGGAGGGTATCATTTCTGGAAAACCACAGCCTATAAAATCCTCAGGGTTGGATACTACTAGCCCACCATATTCACTGACGTCTGCAGGAGCGTCAGAGCCTGCATCAAATGTCAAAGATTTGCAGGAAAACAACAACTCAAGTCTTTGTCGTTAAATCATGTGGTTGTTTCAGGACCTTTCTAGCAATGGGGCCTAGATTTCATTGGAGAAATTCACCCCACTTCCAGTGGGCAGCACAGATGGATCCTGACTGCTACATATTTCCTTACCAAGTGGATTGAAGCTATCCCCACCAGGAGTGCTTCCCACAAGGTAATCATTGGATTCCTGGAAAACCTCATCACAAGATTCGGGTGCCCAAGTAAGATTGTCACTGATAACGCAACCTCTTTCAGGGTTGAGCCGTTAGCCAAGTTATGTGAGAAATTTGGGATCAAACTGATTCACTCCACCCCATACTATCCCCAAGGAAATGGTTTAGCAAAGTCCTCCAACAAAATCCTGATAAGGATCATCAAAAGACTGTTGGAAGACAACAAGAAGGCTTCGCATTCAAGATTGAAATTTTCTCTATGGGCCGATTGAGTGACCATGAAGAGACCTATAGGCATCTCTCCTTTCCAATTAGTCTATGGAGCAGAGGCTATTTTTCCCTCTCATTTAGCCATTCCTGTAGCAAAATTCCTCCAGGATCATCGAGAGGAGCCTGATGACATAATCAGAAGAATTCATCAGCTAGTGGAAGTCTAGCAGGCCAGGGAGTAGGTAATGGGCAGAATTCAGGACCATCAACAAAGGATCAAGCAGGTTTTTGATAAGAAGTCCAAGAAGGAAGAGTTTCGGATAAGAGACCTGGTACTGAAATGGGATGCTCCTAAACAAGATAAAGGCAAGCACAGAAAATTCGGATCCCTATGGATCGGTCCTTTCAAAGTCTCTGAAGTATTCTCGAATAATACCTGCAGGTTATGGGATTTGAAGGATCAAGAAGCTTTCAATGGCCCTGTGAATGGGCATTTCCTAAAAATATTTTTCTCTTGAGCCGCACATGGCTCTTTCGCGATTGTAAATACTATTTTTCTTTCCATCTTTAAGTTTTAAATAAATGACCCCATAGCCCAATAGCAAGGCACTGGAACTGCAAAATGAGTCCTTAGAGCATCACAGGGATGACTCTATCCCCCATGGAGCCTAATGTTAGTAAAAATTCTTGTCCTGGGCACAAGAGTATTCAGTTCTGCAAGTTGCACAAGAAGCGCCCAAGCACAGCACGGAAAAATCTCGTTTCAGGCTTCCAAGCAAGTAAGCGGGCGAAATTATATTGTCGATGGTTCAGATTCATCCATAGGATCAGATCGTCAGTCAGCAGTAAATCGCGGTTAGCGGAGTTGCGCCGAGATTAGCGCGATGGATAGTGCCCATATTGCATGCAGGAAAGGATAGCAGCCGTCCATCCAAAGGATGCGTGGCGCGAGATCTAGTCACGTCGGCATTTTGGCATTCGAGAGTTCGAAGGGTGAGGGTTCCATGTCGTTCTACATCTTGAAACCCCGAACCCCGAAGCGCCGAAAGTGCCCAAACCTAGGCCCATAGTATCACCCAAAGAAATGTTAGCATTAGAAGTCACTCCTGGATTGCTTGCAGGAGCAGAGCCCAACGTCCATCACTTTTATGTCACGATATTTTTAATGGGTGATCAAATGGGTAAAGACTCAGGAAGATATCACTCTAACTCGGGGACTGAGTCTAGTATGTAAGGAACAAAGGAGGTCTTGATCTAACTTCAGTCAGTGAGTTGATTAAAAGATGAGAAGGTGGGAGACTTGGTGAGAGGAGTGAGAAAACTACCTTGGGCAACAGGCCTTTTAGCAGTTTGTAGAAGAAAAAATGTGAATGCAAGATCCTCTTGGTTCAGGGCTTCGAGAAACTGAAAGGGGGACTTGAATGAATCCTCCAATTCCAAGTCGTTCAGCGCTAAGAAAATCACAGGGACCGATTAGAAACAATGAAAATGTTACAGTGATCCAACCTACATCATCCTATAACAGTTACAACTCGACTGGATCCTCCAATTCCGAGCCGTTCCAACACAGTGTAAACAAAGACGTGAAAGAAACTGACATTCATAAGGCAAGAAGTCTCAAGAGTCCATGCATAACTAGAATAACAGTGCTTCATTAAAGTTTTACAACCAGGAGCCTTGCTCAACCATTGATTCATTACCAAATACAAAGACTCAGTCTATATACTTAGAAAAATTTGCCTAACAGAGACGTGCTCAGTCATCCAAGGCATGGTGTCCCTTCAGTCAAACTCAGACGGATATTCTTCGTCATACGACACCTTAACTGCGCATGGCTCCTGCAAGGGGAGTAGCTAAGCCATTAAGTGCCGAGTTATCATGTGCAGACCTCTTTGGCTAGTCGCGGACTCGGCATGGCTTCTTTGGAAAAAATCAGTACACAAGACCCTCTCGGGTAGACAGCTTGCCAGATCTTCCATACCTTACACTTAATGAGTGAGGAGAGGTTTCAACCACCCCCTCTCACCTTCATTTACTCCGAGCGAGAACCAGGATTGAGATCGAATCAGATGGCACCTAGAGATCATGATGATCCCTTCTGTGACTAAACTCGACGCCTTTGGCCCCTCTTGCACAACTCTTTTTATTTCCCAAGTGACCACGGGCTGTGACCCTGTGTTTATTCTCAAAGGCTCTTTCGACGTTCGTGAATAGGAAGGAGATGATCCTTGCTTATCATAGCTGCGATGAGAGAAATGTCAAGATGGCTTAATTGGGCACCACGCGTCCCTCTCAGATCTGACGGTCCTGAACTCAGTCAGTGATACTATGGGCCCGGGTTTGGGTGCTTTCGGCGCTTCGGGGTTCGGGGTTTCAAGATGTAGAACGACATGGAACCCTCACCCTTCGAACTCCCGAATGTCGAAATGCCGACGTGACTAGTTCTCGCGCCACGCATCCTTTGGATGGACGGCTGCTATCCTTTCTTGCATGCAATATGGGCGCTATCCATCGCGCTAATCTCTGTGCAACTCCACTAACCGTGATTTCCTACCGACCGTCGATCTACTCCTATGGATGAAAGTGGACCGTCGACAATATAATTTTTCCCACTTACTTGCTTGGAAGCCTGAAATGATATTTTTTCGTGCTGCGCTTGGGCACTTCTCGTGCAACTTGCAGACCTGAATACTCTTGTGCCCAGGACAAGAATTGTTACTAACAAATTGAGTGTTTGCTTGAGTGTTTTACTATGAGCTTTATCTTTTGTTATTGTTGAAGTGTGCCCAGATTTTCTTGTTAGTTGTTGTTAAGGACATTAGCTACAGATAATAGATTCAAAGTCCATCTTTCCACTTCATGAGCTTGTAAATGGACAAGGCATTATCTGAGAAAACTATTTTGAGTGCATGATTGCAAGTTTTTCTTTCTAATTTATGAATTGTGTGAAGAGTGTTATATTTGAAAACAAGTTATTTTGTTATTGATGGTTTTCTGATCTAAGCTATATTAAACATACATAGGAACTTATCTGTTATCGGCACATATAGTGCATCAACTCTATTGATTACGAATCTTATATTGAAATTTAAATGAGTATAAGATATATATTAAACATATTTATACACCAACAACTGACATGGCGCCCATGACAAAATTGAGGTGAAATTGGAAAAAAGCCCAAATTTTCACAGAGTAATTCAAGAAAAATTCAATGCGCAAGAGGCAAATTTGAAGAGGGCGGAGGGTTGAATTTATATGTATATACCCAATTTGTCTACATTGAGATTAATTACAAGCTCTAATGGTAGCCAAATAAATAATTGTGAAAATGAGTTCTTCATAAAAGTTCAAAAAATAAGCAAAATTGGAAAAAAATGGGTGTTTTTCCGTACGATGACGTCGGCATGATGAGGTGGCCACATGTCAACTAAAGCAGAAGAAGAAAGACATGTACTACCACAATGGAAGATACACGGTGGATGGAATGAAATTTTGCAGGTGTTGTGGAGCCATGTGGTAGGCCATCTGTCATCCCCATGAAACTGTGCTGAGATTTTGAGGAAAATGGCCAAGTATGGAGATTTCTTGAATGAACATATGAAAGGAAAATGAGAAACACGAGCCTGCGAGTCCATGAATACAGAAAAATGGTTAAGTGTCAAGAATTCTCGTACAAACTTAAGGAAGGAGTACTATATAATTGTACATCCTTGATTCCACAAGTTCGTGAGTCCGTGACTGAAAAGGAAACTAAGTGTTGATGGCGGGTTCATAGAATGTATGTGTATAGACCATGAGTTCATGAGTCCATGAATATATTAAAAGACATTTTGAATATTTTTCCAAGTCCTAAGGATCAGTCGGATGGATGGGGGGAGAGATTTCCTGGAGCCATAACTATGAGACTTCATGTCCGACCTCGCATTGGAACCCTAGAAGGGAAGTGGTATGTCTTGAATGACTACAATGCATAGAAAGGGTACATTTTCTTGGGTTGTGAAGGTTGAAGGGAATGAGATTTGTCAGTTGGAATTTCTATGGGAACCAATATACAATGAAGAATATTGTAGCTAGAGCCAGAGGAAGGCAGTGTGAGATGTGAAGAATGAAATACTGCTAGTTGGAATTGTCGCTAGAAGATAAATTATTAAGTTATGTTACACAGGTTTGGACAGAGATCCTAAGTATCTATGGTTTTGGACTGAAATTCCTATGTATCTATGATTTTGTGCCAAAGATCCTATGTAATTTTGTTCAGGATAGAATTTCGGTGTGATTTCGTGTCGGAGATCATATATGATTTATTAATGGCCAAGAGCGAGAAATGTAAAGTGAATGAACTCTAGTTGGGTGTTGTGCACTGAGGATAGTGCAAAAATAAAGGGGAGGGAATGTAACATCCCCAGTTCTAATCCCTACGAATTATAATGTAATTGTATAAATGTGAATTATGCTGGTGAGCCGATGTGTTGGGGCAATGAGCCTGTATCGATTCAATGTGGCCAGGGGCCAAACTACATATTATGAACATTGAAATAATTAATAAAATTAATAATTTCTAGCTTTGATATGAAAGGAATGAAGAACAATGGGGGGATATGATTCCACAAGAGAGAGGGTTCCAGGGGGGAACTATTCATGGGTATTAATCCAACCTACATTCCTAAATTATTTTCCTTTTGTATAACCTTCTAAAATTTTGTTCAGTGTTCCCAAAGCCAATCATTAAACTCGTGTAAGAGGGTAGGTGTGAGTGGTCACATACCATATTCATTGAAGAGAATGGGATTAAGTACAATCAACTTGGGGAAGAGTGTAAGTCAAGTCAAGCAAGAGAGGATGAGGATTAGGGGAGATTATAGGAAGAGGGGGGGGGTATGTTTGGTTGTTGTTGGGAGCTGTAATTTCATGGAGAAGAACACCAGTCATGCAAAGCTTGAATAAAACCATTTTGTTGGGCTATGTTTATGGGATAAAAGAGGCTTATGTTCTTGTAAATAGGGCAGTAATCCCATAGTGTGTTTCCTATTGAGAAAATATCTCAAGAGCCTTGTGAAGGTTGTTGTGATAATTCCTAAAACATATGAAAGTTCTTGGATCCTAGCTGAGGAATTCCTGGCCAAATGAGTGCAATAGGAACCTTGATAAACGAATGGTACATCCCGAGGGACTGTGAGAAGTGAAGGGGGTAAATTCCTTGGGTAGTGCAGGTTGTGGGGAAGAGAGAGCTAGAGGATTGGAACTATTGTTGGAGTAAAACTTGGGTTTTGGGGATACTATGTGTGGAGAGTGGAAATCCAGTGGGATGGATATCCTTGTGGACTCATAGCCTCAACTCGAGGGTGGCCTACTATTCAAAGAAACTGAACAACAATGCCTATGCCTGGGAGGTTCATCCTTCATTTGAAGCAAGTTGCTTAATAATTATTTTATAAGTGTTTATGTTTTGTTCTTATGTTATTTCCATTGTGTAAATGATTCATATGAGTCTTGTGAATTTGTTGTTTGCTTGAACAATTTTATCTATGTTTAATATGGGAAGGAACACATAGGCTAGCCATTAAAATATGTTGTCATTATATCATAAATGGCAACAATCAATTTTAAGAAAAGGTCATATTGCAGGGATATAGAGTTATGTGGATTTAAATTATTTTCCATGGCAAGGCCATCAAGGTTATCATGTTTACTAATCAGATCACGTATATTGATAAATAAAATTTAAAATAATTGATAATTTTTTAATAAATATTTTTTCTATATATAAAATATACTGTAATTCATAGCCTAAGATGAATAAATCTTCAAGAAATTCAAAAGGAATTCCAAAAAAATATGATCCCTAGAAATATTTACATGTTGCTCCAAGGGGATGACTAAGGGCAATAGCTCCACCATTAATATTTACTTTTTCAGGGTCCAAATCTAGTTTTTGGCTACAGTAGGTGAATTGCGAGGCAAATGGCTAACAAAGAATTTTATGAATAAATCAATCAAGCATATTTTGGTCAACTAGAAGCATTCTTCAACAAATATAACAGACTCACTAATATTTCCCATTATTACTTCATTTATCTCAAAAGATCAATATCATCGATTTCTTGCCCATCTACCTTCATCGCCACAGAGATCACAACCGTAGGGCCAACTCCCATAGAAACTTGGTAAACTCCAACAACAATAAAACTTGTATGGCAAGGTTGACACAAAGTGATCAAATTAGGGAAAATTAAAATGAAATGGTTTCATTCTAAAAGTAAAATCAAAATAAATGCATAGTTCAAACCTGACTCAGACCCAAAATAGGTAAACCCTTCCGCATGGCCACCACCCTCTTCATCAGTGGTGCAACACCTGCTCCATCACCTACTTCACTTGAATTTTTTATGTGAGATTGAAACAAAACATAGATATAATTGACACAGAATGAATACTCAACATCTAGTAATTTACAATGGAAAAAAGTCTAACATGGTGTAACTCTTTTATGACATTATTTTGATCAAATCAACAACTTAAAAACCATGTTTAGCATGCAGATGGGAAAGAAATTATAAACCAACAATGTTGCTTCCCCCTTTATTAAATGCAAGTTTTAGTTTTCCCAAATTAGAAAGAGAAGCATTAGGATGAATGTCATCATCCAAAGATATCATCATAGGCTTCTTATCTCCAATTTTAGGATCAACAATCTTCAACATATAAACAAGAAACACATGAGTACCATTGCAGCAACTCTCGAGCCACCCAAACTTTGCAAATTATAGAACATGGGTGTTTTGTAACTTAGTTTAAACTAGGATGATCTCATCTTTGAACTTCTCTGTTGCTACTACTACACACCTGATGTAGGAGCATTGCTCCACCTCAGCACACGACAGTCGATTAACACGCGTGGTGCACATTCAAGGAAGGGAGAGGCACCACCCTCTTATTTTTCCTTCGAGAATATAAGGCGTGATCTAGGCATTAAATGATGACAAGATAGAAGAGCCAAGTTGTGCCTTCGCACAAGATGGAGATAAGGTTGTCATTAAATGGTTGACGGTAGGAGGGATCTGCATCCGATTTGGAGTAGATGTCCATCAATGTAATTTTCCCATTAGACATGCGTTTTCAATGGTGATTTGACACCACTAGCTTAGTGTTATAGAAGGATTTTCCTCACCATTGTTATCTTGCACAGAGGGCCTTTTTCCATTTCCCTGTGCAAACTTGTCATCCATTTTTTATGAATCCAGAGCTAAAAATACATATTTTTCCACATATACGCACCCTATCTACTATACAACATGCATATACATAGGCCACTCCACTATTGCCCGCATACATCGGGATTTGTGCCAGAAAATACAAAAACAAAGTCAGGTTTCCATGTCACGATACAAGATTTCTGATCCTTGGCCTTCCATATACTGGAAACATTCCGACTCGGCCCTTCAGTTGCATTTTGAAGGCTATAAAATTGAAATTTCGAGCTATGGAAAAAAAGAGAAAGCATTCAACTTTAAGAGAAAAGTTACTCTAGAGAAATTACTTCATATTGAGTGTGCATCCCTTTGTTCCTCAAGTATGAACACAGTGTTCAGCCCCCAATATCTTTCCCTATTGCTGAGAGAACCTCATTATCTCCATTCTATGAGCTTGCCTTTGGTGGAGGATTGAAGTGGTGGAGGCCCAGTTGGAAGGAACTTGGTTTCTTGGTTTCGAACCGTGCCAACACGGAAGTCTGTAATGTTGTCACTTATGTTGATCATTTATTAATAAAAATACTCCTTTCACATCCTATTGGTATTGTGCAAATATATGATTATTATCCATGGGCATGTTTGTAATGTTTATTAATGGATTATGCTATCTAATGTGCTAACCCCTTTATATTATCACTATATACTTTCTCTGCTTGTTTGTTGAGAACTTGTTGCAGGTATAATGCTTTGGGTCAAAGTGCTCAACGGTGGAACATCATCGAACATAGGATTGAGGTAGGCCTCTTTCCTATCTTGCACATTAGTTTATATAGCATACGTTGGAATTGAGTTGATTTATGCAGTCATACATGTCTGTTCACTCTAGTAAATTGGATTTGAAAAGACGTCTATTTGGCCAAATTTACCGCTTTTTCACACCAAATAGACTAAAAGACATAAAAAAGGACATTTTTTGGCATTAAGTTGTGATTGCATCTCATTCCCTCACTTGCAGTATTGAGACTTTAGCTACTTCTCTCTTTGCATTATAAACCGTTGCCTAAGTAATTTTTTTGCATCCTCAACCAAGCAGAGCCTTGTTTATATCCTTCGCAATTTGACACCCAATACCCTGGAGGGAACATCACCTCGAGTGTCCATATCCCACATGCATTTCCTTGCATTAAGCATAAGTATGTTCCATTGCTGGAACTAATTTTTCTTACTTGCGACACTCGTTTCCTCCTCTATATCATAGCATTCATTTGTTATGAAAAAACAAAAAAAGACGGGTGGGAAGGGAGTACTATATTATATTTGGCAGCAGTCATGTTACCTTTGAACAGAGCACAAAGTTATTGAGTCCTTGCGTCATCATAATTTTGGTTTTAGCATGGTCTTAGGAAGTTGATCTCATTACAGAGTTTTCTCTACCGATTGGTTACTCTTCTAGTCCCCATAGAGAACATTATCGATGCCTCTTGCATCTGATAGTTATATCACTTGGTCTATGTTGTTGGATTCTACCATATGTCTCATGCTCTTGTTAAAAGGAAGTCTATCAACCTGTGTCGGCCACTCCTCATAAATATTGACTTTGCATGTCGGCCATACCCTCAGTTTGTCTCAGAATCACATGATACTATGGTCTTATTATGCACCCTGTCCCTACTTTTGTCATTGGTAGGTCACCTTGAACCCAGCAATCAACATTTCATCATTGGTCGTTGACTGGGTGGTTTCCCTTATGTTCGACGACAAGACATCTATTCACACTTTGGGATTTGTGCAGTGTCTTGGATGCCATTAGCCTTATTGGTGGTTTCCTTGCCTCTGTCAACTGTTTTCATCATTTGTTGTTATTCATAGGGTATTTTTCATGTACCGCTTACATTTAGCACACGCGAAAGACGCACATGGTCATTGGTTCGTTAAAATGTTCTTTGTCCAATCTGCACCAAATTATGAATCTCTTGTTTTGTTCCTCGTGTTGACTGGTGAGATATGCCTTAATGCTCTCCTTTCAGCGGGTCTCTTTCCATCGACTTCAGCTCATTTATTCTGGATATGGGACCTAGAGTTTTATGAGTACCTTGAGGCTTGCAGTCATTAGTGGCATGCTCTCTCACCATTGACAGATGAGAATACTTCAATGTCTCATGATCAATGGATTCCTCAAGTGTTTGACACCGACTCCTTTATTCACACTTGTAGGAATGTACTCGGTGCCTTGATACCTACTTTCATTATTGGTAGGTTGTCTCACGTTTGCTAACGGTATACCTCAATGACCAGTAATCAAACGATGTCTCATTGTGTTCGACCTCAACTCCTTTATTCACATGATGTAGACTTGCACCCTTGGCAGATAGTGTAGAAGACTTGAAGACATCATTATGTGGCTGCAACTTTCATGAGTTGTTGCTTCCTTTTCATTGGACCAGTACCTATATG
Source organism: Picea engelmannii (assembly GCA_009831015.1). Taxonomy (NCBI): domain Eukaryota; kingdom Viridiplantae; phylum Streptophyta; class Pinopsida; order Pinales; family Pinaceae; genus Picea; species Picea engelmannii. Next base: position 1,028,370 of record ML785289.1, on the reverse strand, counting down.
AATTCAGTGATCATGAGAGATCATATTGTACTCCATGGTATACATATATCTTCAGATTAGTTTTGAGACTGATTTCACTGGGCCTTGTTTGTGACTATGACGACTTTTGGCATGTAACCGCATTTGCATTTTCCTATTCATGGCCACGAACACTTATTTGGTATATTTTTCACATGGATCTACAGTGTATTCTTGGCAGCCATGTATGCAAAGTCAATACAGAATCTAATGAGCAATTGAGTTCATCCAGCTGGTTCTCTACCACTACACTCTTGGGTTATTTATAATGTATTTCGGCCATCGCAAATACTCCTATGACCTCACACATTAGGGGGCATATTTTATAGAAAGATTTGTCTCATCATTGTTATCTTCCACAAAGGGCCTTTTTCCATTTCCCTATGCAGACTTGTCATCCCTTTTTGATGAATCCAGAGCTAAAAATACATATTTTTCCACATATACGCGTCCTATCTACTATACAACATGCATATACGCAGGTTGCTCCACTACAGCCGGCGTACATCAGGATTTGTGCCAGAAAATACAAAATTGAAGTCGGGTTTCCATTTCACGATAGGAGATCTCTGATCCTTGGCCTTACATATACTGCAAATGTTCCAAATCGGCCCTTCAGTTGCATTTTGAAGGCTATAAAAGCACAATTTCGAGATATGGAAAAAAGAGAAAGCATTCAACTTTAAGAGAAAAGTTACTCTGGAGAAATTACTTTAGATTGAGACTACATCCCTTTGTTCCTCAAGTCTGAACACAGTGTTTAGCCCCCAAGCTCTTTCCCTATTGTTGAGAGAACCTCATTGTATCCATTCTATGAGCTTTCCTTTGGTGGAGGATTGAAGTGGTGGAGGCCCAGTTGGAAGGAACTTGATTTCTTGGTTTCGATTTGTGCTGACACGAAAGTCTGTAATGTTGTCACTTTTGTTGATCATTTATTAATAGAAACACTCATTTCTCGTCCTATTGGTATCGTTAAAATATATGATTATCATCCATGGGAATGTTTGTAATGTTTATTAATGGATTATGCTATCTAATATGATAACCCCTTTATATTATCACTATATACTTTCTCTACTTGTTTGTTGAGAACTTGTTGCAGGTATAAAGCTTTGGGTCAAAGTGCTCCATGGTGGAACATCATCGAACATTGGATCGAGGTAGACCTCTTTCCTATCTTGCACATTAGTTTATATAGCATAGGTTGGAAATGAGTTGATTTATGCAGTCATACCTGTCTGTTGTGGTTTACCCTGGGCATTGAGAGTTTTTCCCTCATAACAGAATTGATGATTCCACAGGGGATAGATCTTCCTTCTAAGGGTTGAAGTACTTTTTCTTCTTGCATTGCTCTTTTTCCTTTGTGTTTCTTGTCATATCACTGCTTGAGAGATTCTATTCACTCTGGGTTTGAGCTTTCATCCTTTTCCCCTTTCCTGGCCTTGTTTTAAAGCCTGTACACAAATTTTTCCTTGATAGTCGCGTATACATGTGTGTTGTCTCACTGCAAGCTGCGTATATATGCACTTTTCTCCTGAACAGTCGCGTATACCACTTTCCCTTTCTTGTTTTTTTGGTTTAGTGATTCTTGGGTGGGATTTGATGATTATTGACCTTCTTAGGTCTCTATAGTGCCTGTTGAGATTCTCTGGGTCGACAGGAAACCTGTTTGGAGTTGAATTTTTGGGCATAGTCTTTCTCTTTGTTTCTCATTTTTTGATTCGACATTGTACTCTGGGTTGTTTGCTTGGTTGCTTGGTATTTTGCTTGAGTTATTGCTTTTATACACAGTAAAATTTATATATCAGGTTGCTTATCAGTCCATGCATTTTCTTTTTAAGCATATTGAAAATACAAAAAAAATATGCATTTTACATTGCTTGGCATTTTTTTCTTTTGATCTTTATCATTAGCTTACTACATTTAGTGAAATATTGCATTTTACTTTTGAATTGCAGAGTTAAAATTGAAAATTGCACTGTTTTATACGCATATCATTCATTGAAAAAGTTAAAGATAGACTTTGCATTATATTCGTATTTATTTTCTTACAGAGTCATAACATCATGAGTTTAACTTCCATACCTTTTTGAGTAATCATGGCCAATAAAATTTACGCTTTAAATTAAAATTGATTAGTCACGATTTTATTTTTTAGGGTGCACAAACTAGTCTAGGATTTAGTGTCTTGGAATAGGATTTTGTGAGTAAACTTCTCCAAGCAGTTAAATCAACATATGTGTCTGAGATAGGGAGTTGAGAAGTCCATTGTATAATTGGTAAGATCGGGAGGCTCCACTCATACCAGAGTTAATCACGAGGTCACGTGAAGTTAGTTGAAGGGATAACCCCTGGATACTCGCCTAGCATCAAAGATATTTCTATGGATTTATTTGTATTTGGGGATCTTGATAATGCCCATACCTCCATGATAGGTGGTACTTTCAAGGTTTTGGGCTTTGTTGCCCTGCCCATACGGTGATCCAGACTTATGATTGCTCGCATGTGGATCAGTTATACAATGGTTTATTAGTTTCTTGACTTATGTATCTCATAGGTTACTTGCAGGGGTTATTCTGCTTGTACCCCGGGTCAGATAGAAGTCGGACAACACACAGCCTTTATGGAGGATACCTCTCCGAGGGGATCTGACCTACTAGTTTTTAAGCCCACAAGGGCCCCTATAACTGATTTTGTTACCTCCAAACTTGAACGGGGAGTCTCAAGTCCCTCTTGGACGAGGCATACATTCTTTAGCGAGGGAGGCCACTCAGCCACTTTATCCTGTTTGCATGCATATTGGCCATTTGAATTTTTTGTATGCTCTTTGACTACTAGTTGGCCTTAGGATATTTTTTTATTTATTTTGTAGAGTCATAAGTCATCGTGGAGTCGGACCATCTTCCTCACCAGTCCCGTCGATTGTTACAGTTACCACCGGTTTTTGAGTTCTTGCCTTCTAAAAGGCATAGAGTTTTTAGGCATGGTACACATACATCCACCTTTCAGACTTGTGGTTCCACAAGGATGAGTACCGAGTCTAGTCTTCAAAACATTGGGAGTTCTTTGACTCCCATACCCACTATAGTTAATGGCACCCCTTCAACTTCTGTAGTCGCTACAGTTGCAGTGTCAGAGGCTTATACCATTATTATGGCTCAACCTGTAGTTAATGATTCATCTCTTACCTCAAACCCTTTTGGGGGTTTTGGTCACTCGTCGAGTTACAATGTTCAGTCCATCCCTATGGCTTCTAGTCCATTTTATTATGGTATGCCTAAATTCACTTTGCAGTTTTCGACTGCCATCCCAGCTACTGGCCCTAACACTAGCCTTAGAATATGGGGCACTACACCTCCTTACACTCCTTTTCCATTTGGTGGTTCTCATATCCCCCAAACGAATCCTAATGTAGGAAGTGTCTCTTCTCTTAACCTAGGGTCTAATCCTTCTATGGCTGGATGGAACAACCCAGCTGGCGGACAAGTTCCACCCTATATCCCTACCTCCTCGGTGTCGATTCTGACCAATACTTCTGGCATGACGAATCCACTTCAATCCTCTGGGTTCCCACCTGGAGGAGGTTAGTCTTACACTTTGGGCAACCCCCAACCTAGATCCAATCAGGTTGTGGGCAGTTTTAATAACCCCCAACCCGGATCTAATCCGGCTGGGGGAAAATTTCATAATCCTTATTAGAACATTCCTGCTAGAATGATGCCCAACCCATATTATACGAATCATCCTGGAGGAGGGCATTATAATCCCGAGCACGGTTATGGTTCTTACTAGAATCCTGGATGGGTTGCAGTTCCGCAAACACAATCTTTCGCGGGAGGTTGGGGCCAGATGTCGCAACCCTGTCTCCCTTTTCTGGCCACGCTCAATCTTCCAGACTTGTCTAAGTTAATGAACGACCCAGTGAGTCATGATCCCACATGGCCCCCCATCCCCACCAAACTTCCTTCATACATTCCAAAGTTTGAAGGTAAGAATGGAGATGAACCTGGTGATCACGTCGCTACCTTTCACCTTTGGTGCTCATCGAATTCCATGAACCATGATTCTATTAGATTATGATTGTTTCAACACACTCTCATTGGATTTGCTTCACAATGGTATATTGAGCTACCTAGGGGGACATATGGGTCATTTAATCAGTTGGTGATGGTCTTTCTCAACCACTTTCAATTGCCCATTTGTTATGATGTTAACCTCAAACTTTTGTCGACTTTACGCTAGGACACCGCCACTCATATCTCGGATCATATCCAGGAGTGGCATAGACGGAGGAAGTTGATTAAGACTCCTATACCCTCGACCTTTCTCCTAGAATGGTTCCTAAAGTCTTTGCACCCTCGTATCTCGCTTTCGGGGTCTCTAATGAGGAAGAAGCTATCTTTAGATCCTAACAGTTAGATTTAATATATGCTCAGTCTAGGATTTTATATCACCTTCTTCCAGAAGCACCGTGGTGAAATTACGATCCTAGGAAAAAACCTGGACCTCATGTCGATGGCATTGTAGGGTCCTCCAATGTAAAGTCCACAGACTCAGGGATGAATTCTGTCGGAGGACCAACTTCATCTGTGTCCTCCAAACCCACCCAGTCGGCCAATGTACTTTCCGTGCAATTGTTGAAAAACCCAAATGGTGACCAACAATCAGATGGGAATAAAAGGAAAGGTCAAAACAATTGTAAGGGTGGGAAAAATGGTAAAAAACCCAAGGACAAAGATAATAATGGGAAGCAGAATGATAATGTTGGAGAGGGAAAGAAAGAGAAATGTAAGGTGAAGTTTCCTTGTAAACTTTGTACCGATGACCACCTTACACATTTATGCCCCAAACTCGCGGAGGTTGCAAGGCTTTTGAATCTACCTCCCGCTGTGTTGACGAATCCATTCCCACATAACCATCACTTAGCCTCAAGATTTGCAAACACCAGAAATGTGGTCGGTGGGAGTCAAAACCCACCACCGCAAGATGGCAATCGCGTATGTATCAACATGGTCGATGTGAATATTGATATAGCCACCCGCTCTCGATATTATATCTCTTCGCAAGATAACTATGGTCTAGAAGCTCCCCCTCCTCCTCCGAAGACGGACTTGCAGATTTAGAAACTAGAGCCACTTCCTTGTATTCTGAAAGGAGTACTTAAGCACTCTACCCACAATCCTAATGCTAGAGCCACCCAAAACTACTCTATTGTTGAGGACCCGGGCCAAACTCCTTGTGTGATGTCAGCTTTGGAGATACTCCATATGTGTCTCTCATACAGGAATGCCTTATTCTCTGCCTTAGGAGCTCTTGAACCTAGTGGATCAAAATTTATCAAGTTTGATGTCATGAATGTGAAGCCTCGCTTACCTTACCATGTAGCTTTCCAAATCCACGTGAAGTATTCCAAGTATATAGGTGTTGATTGTTCACCAGAAACATTCTGATCTACACCGAACTCTTCAAATAATTTTGAGATGTATTTTCTTGGTCATATGAAGAGATGCTAGGGATCGACCCTTGTATGGTCGAACTTGATATTATAACTTATATGGATGTTAAACCTATTCGACAATGTCTTAGAGCTGTAAATCCTAGAAAGGCCCCTACTATTAAGGTAGAGTTGGAGAAGCTACTTAATGTTGGCTTCATCTACCCGGTTCCTTTGACTGAATGGGTATCCAACGTCGTTCCTGTGAATAAAAAGCAAGAAACCATCTGTGTGTGTATGGAATTTCGTGACCTAAACAAGGCTTGTCCTAAAGATAACTTCCCCATACCTTTCATTGATCAGATTCTCGACGAGTGTGCAGGAAGCGAGTTATTTTCTTTTATGGAAGGATTTTTAGGATATAACCAAATCCAGATCAAACCTGATGACCAACAAAAGATGACATTTATATGTCCTTGGGGTACTTTTTTATAACGGAAAATGCCTTTCGGCCTTAAAAACATCGGAGAAACCTTCCAACGTTCCATGAATTTCACTTTTCACGATCTCAAGCACATAGTTGAAGCCTACCTTGATGATCTTGCTGCTCACTATTGCAAGAGAGTGGATCATGTTACACACCTTCAGCTTGTTTTTGAAAGATGTCGTTACTATAGAATCTGGTTAAACCCTCACGAATGCATCTTTTTCTTTAAGTCTGGTCATCTTTTAGGATTTTTAGTTTCCAAGACCAGGATCATGGTAGATCCTCTTAAGGCTGAGGCAATACTTCAGTTGCCTCCCCCGTGCACGATTAGACAGCTTCAAGGTTTACAAGGGAAAGATAACTTTCTATGTCGGTTCATAGTGAATTATGCCAATATCACTAAGGGTTTCATGTGCCTCTTGAAGAAAGACACCCCTTTTATCTAGGACTTGTGAGCCCAGGAGTCTTTTGATTCTTTGAAAAAATCCTTAGTATCGGCCCCTCTGCTCAGGTCTCCTGATTACAGTAGAGATTACTTTCTTTATATCACCGCATATGAAGAGACGATTGGTATGGTTCTAGTTTAGGAGGATGATGAGCTCTATGAGCACATCATCTACTATCTTAGTCCAAATTTAGTCGGTCCTGAGCTTAATTACTCTCACCTTGAAAAGCTAGTTTTGGCTGCCATTCACGTAGTCCAATGCTTACATCACTATATATTACTTTTCAAGACTACAATGGTTTTCGATGTCAATCCATTTCAATACATCCTTACTAGACGTATCATAGGGGGGAAATATAATAAATGGATTGTCATCTTACAAGAGTTTGATCTCGACTTCACTTTGGCCAAGTCCAAGAAATCACTAGTCTTCGTAGAGATAATATCTGATTTTCCATGATTAGATGAGGATGTTATCCATGTTGATTCGTTTGCAGATGAACACATTTTCCTTGTATCGTCGTCTCACCCCTGGTATGGAGACATCATTTTATATCTTCAAACCTTGAAGTTCGTTCAACATCTCTCGTGGGATGATCGATGGCGTATTAGATACCGAGACAAAAAGTATACCATCATCGTAGACACTTTGTATCACCGAGGAATAGATGATATCGTGTGTCTTTTCTTAACTCACGAGGAATTTGAGTCAGTCCTAAAAGATTGCCACAAAGTGGATTGTGGTGGTCACCTATCCAGGCTTGCGACAAACCAAAAAATCCTGCAAGCCGACTATTTATGGCCTACTATATTTAAAGATTGCATCGAAGAAGTTAAGTAGTGTCACCCCTTCCAGATGTTCACTTGAAAAATGTGCTCGCATCCATCCCCTCTTCACCCAGTCATTATTGTCGGTCCCTTCACCAAGTAGGGGGTAGATTTCGTCAATTGTAACCCAACTTCAGCTAGGGGGAATCAACACATTATCGTGGTCATCGACTACTTTACTAAGTGGACTGAGGCCATGAATACCGCAAAATCCGATGGAAAGACTGCAACATTCTTCATGTTCAACCAAATTATCACTCAGTTAGGTATCCCGAGTGAGATTGTCACTGATCATGACAGACACTTTCAGAATGAAATGATGGTGCAACTAGCATCTAAGATGGGGTTTAGACATGGTCATTCATCTCCTTATTACCCCCAGAAAAATGGGCAAGTAGAGGCCATTAATAAGTCTCTCAAGACCATTTTGCAAAAAATGGCCAGTCAGAGTAATTCCAATTGGCACATCAGTTATATCCCATGCTTTGGGCATACCGAACCTCGGTTAAGACTGCCACCAGTTTTTCCCCTTTCTAGTTAGTGCATGGTGTGGAGTCGATCCTTCTTGTTGAATGAGAAATCCCTTCTCTTAATTTGGAAGTCGAGTTCCTACCTGACACTTCAGATTTAGAGCGACGCCTTATACACCTAGAGAGTCTTGACGAGTAGCGTCAATACACCTTTATGGCTATTGAGGTGAATAAGAAACATGTCAAGGTTCAATACTACAATTTTGTCTATCCTCGGTTGTATGTTGAGGGTGACTTGGTCCTCTTGTATGCTCAAGACAAAGAACCATTAGGAGCAGGAAAGTTTAAACCCATGTGAGACAGTCCTCACATCATGTGACATGTTCTAGAAAAAGGAGCCTACGAGTGAGAAGATTATGAAGGGAATAAGTTAGTCGAGCCTAGAAATGGGCTCTACTTGAAAAGGTACTATGCTTGAGCCCTAGGCTTGGGTAGAAATCTTTGTATACTAATGTAAATTTAGTGTATATACATATTTTTCCCGTTTTCTTTTGTCTTTGACTTGCTTATTGATTTTTCCCTTTGTTGGCAAATGACAACAGAGTCTTCGATCTACCTAGGATTTGCAAACAGAGCCATTCGTCATACATGGAACTTGGCTTCTGTCGCTTGGGTGGTTTACTCACCCAAGGGTCTGCTGGTGTCTTTAGGTGGCGTATGCCTAGGGCCATCCACGAATAATGTGGCCGAATATAGCGTTGTCATATAACTTTTGCGTGATGCTATCTTGCATGGTATTCGCTCTTTAGAAGTTCACATGGATTCCCAGTTAGTAGTAATTCAGTTGAACGATTGTTACCACGTGTGTGATCCTAATTTACTCTGTTGATTCCTATAGATACATATTTTAGAATGACAGTTTGATTTTATTACATATTATCACATTCCTAGGAGTTCTAATCATGTATCTGATGCCTATGCTAATTACGTTTTAGATTGGCATTTGTCACATTACTAAAGCAAATAAAATTGTCACATCAATGTAAACATTGTAAGATATAAGTAAAGTCGAAGATCCCTTTTTATATATTTCAAAATATGGTGTTTATATTACAAAATTGGGGCTAAACCCCCTAATACACATATACAGTCGGTATACATATCCCACGACACCTATGCCTGTGGCGCCGGGTGTGTGTCATGGTAGAAAACCATGACATTTGCGAGACGCTAGAAGAGTCATACCCATGCTCTAGGTACACCAACCACCTGTCACTGCATGGCTTCAGGTAGATCCTCTACTTGAACCATTGGAATCCTCTGTGTCAAACGAGACAGGTTTTCCTGCACATTTTGTAGAACCTTCTCTACTTCTCCTCCTGCCGCCTCATATCCCTGGTTCCTCCATCTATGTCAAGGGAATCCCTCTGGCCATCGTGGACCCACATCTATGATTACACAAATGTCTAGTTAGTATGTAAGCACCATCCAAAAAATATTTGTGTTCCTCAATACAAAAATACAAAAAAAAAATGAAATATTTAGAAAAACATTTTACCTATGTCACCGTAGGCAACCCTTGGTGGAAGTGGCATATCTAGATCTCCTTTGAAATCGATCCCCGCATAGGGATAGTCATCCAGAGCAATGAATTTCCATCGCCACCAGAAGAAAAAATCATCGTTGTAGGGTTTTGACACCCTATCTCCCCCTTGCTATCTCATGACCTCGATCCACCGCGCCATAGCTAGATCGCGTGGTCTTCTAGGAAGGATCTCCACTCTAGGTCCCAGACCTAGAACCCGCTTGAAAAAGAAGCTGCAAAAAATAAAGGCAAACCTGAAGTTTCACTTACTCCCCTGTTTGCATTCTGTCAACTGACCTTTCATATTGGTCAGCAATGAGGTACACCAGTCATAGACAGTGGGTCACCTTGGGAGTCCCTGCTACACAGTGGGCATAGATATACTCCTCTATCTTCATCCCACTCCTTGCTCCATGTGACTTGAGGTTTACAACCTATCCTTGGCATGATAGACCGATCAAGAAGTAGATGTCCTCTACTTTGATCCTCAATGGTTGTCCATCGAGGATAAAGCGTTTGCTATCAGGATCCCAGTAACCCACCAACATCTCCAACAACCTTACTTGGGCCCTCATTCCTTTAATATCCCAAAACTTATACAAGCCACATATTTTTAGAGCCGCTTGAGCCACCGGATCTCGATCCACAGTTGCATCTACCTCCTCATGCTCTCTCTCTCTCTACATCTACCTCCTCATTCAAGGACCATTCTGCAAAAGACAAATCAATTTTTGAATTAGAACCCTTATTTTGGCCATTTTCGTACCTATATGCGGCTTCCCTTCCATACAGTCATGTTTAGGGATTAGTATATGCACCCTGTGGTTCACACAGAGGCGTATACTTAATCATATACACGACCTAAATAAAGGCAGCCCACATACACCAAAATTCCTAATTTATGCCCTCAAAATCTAAAAAAGTGAAACCTAATTCAAAAATGTAATCCACTGAATTTGAAGAGGATGATATGTAGAGTTACCTAATCCATACGGTTCGTGATTTCGTTTCCCGACGCTCCCGCAATCATCGTTTGAATCTTGGAGGTATTTTTGGTACAAATTGCACTATTTGGGTAAAAATCAAAATGATACAGTAATTTTTTATTTTATTACTATTTATAAGCTATTTTCACCCACTTTATATAGTTTCATGCTATTTTTTCACCTAATGGACTAATTCAAGAGTGGTTTTGAGCTGGATTTTGTAGTTTTGACTCAGTTTTCTTGCGGATTTCGTCATCATGATTGGTTGTTCGTCACCTCGGGCAGGTATTTTCATAACCTATCATATAGGATAGGTATCCACTCCATCGTGCATTTTTGCATTATCCTTCAACTACCATTTTTTATGCCTTACGTATGAACCCATTTGTTGCAACACAGGACCTTCCGTTTGTTATAAGTAGTGTCACTAATAAATGGTAGAGACTTACCAAAACATGGGTGCCCTAGTTAGATCTCCTTTGTCATTTGGTTCCCATGCCAAGTTTTTCCTTAGGACCAGGAGTCGATTATAACTTGATACATGACTTTATGACGAGCCTCATTTCTCACTCATGCACATGCAGCCTTATTCCCCGCAGACTCCCAAAAATGAGTCTTAGTTAAGTTGTTTTCTGACTCATCTAAAAAACCTAAAAGATTGCCGAGTGATTTGTCCCTTTCACACTCATTAAATTGGATTTGAAAGATCATGACTCTTAGTTAAGCTCTTTTCTGACTCGTTGCCAAAAATAGAAAAGACCGCCAAGTGAACTTGTCTTTTTCACACTCGTAAATTGGATTTGAAAAGACGTCTATTTGGTCAAATTTACCCCTTTTTCACACCAAATAGACTAAAATACATAAAAAAGGACATTTTTTGGCTATAAGTTGTGATTGCATCTCATGCCCTCGCTTGCAGTATTGAACCTTTAGCTAGTTCTCTCTTTGCGTTATAAACCGTTTCCTAAGAAATTTTTTTGCATCCTCAACCAAGCAGAGCCTTGTTTATATCCTTCGCAATTTGACACCCAATACCCTGGAGGGAACATCACCCCAAGTGTCCATCTCCCACATGCATTTCCTTTCATTGAGCATAAGTACATTCCACTACTGGAACTAATTTTTCTTACTTGCGACACACATTTCCTCCTCTATATCATAACATTCATTTGTTATGAAAAACCAAAAAAAAGACGTGTGGGAAGGGAGTACTATATTATAATTGGTAGCAGTCGTGTCACCTTTGAACATAGCACAAAGTTATTGAGTCCTTGCAACATCATAATTTCGGTTTTAGCATGGTCTTAGGAAGCTGATCTCGTTACAGAGTTTTCTCTACCGATTGGTTACTCTTCCAGTCCTTGTAGAGAACACCATCGATGCCTCTTGCATCTGATAGTTATATCATTGGGTCTATGCTGTTGGATTCTACCATATGTCTCATGTTCTTGTTAAAAGGAAGTCTATCAACCTGTGTCGGCCACTCCTCATAAATATTTATTTTGCATATCGGCCATACCCTCAGTTTGTCTCAGAATCGCATGATACTATGGTCTTATCATGCACCCTGGCCCTACTTTCGTCATTGGTAGGTCACCTTGAACCCAACAATCGACATTTCATCATTGGTCGTTGACTGGGTGGTTTCCCTTGTGTTCAACGGTAAGACATCTATTCACACTTTGGGATTCGTGCAGTGTCTTGGATGCCATTAGCCTTATTGGTGGTTTCCTCACCTTTGTCAACAGTTTTCATCATTGGCTTCTATTCATAGGGTCTTTTTCGTGTACCGCTTTCATTTAGCACATGTGAAAGAGACACAGGGTCGTTGGTTCATTAAAATGTTCTTTGTACGATCTACACCAAATTATGAAGCTCCTACTTTGTTCCTCATGCTGACTGATGAGATATGCCTTAATGCTCTCCTTTCAGCGGGTCTCTTTCCATCGACTTCAGCTCATTTATTCTGGATATCATACCTAGATTTCTGTGAGTACCTTGAGGCTTGCAGTCATTAGTGGCATTCTCTCTCATCATTGACAGATGGGAATACATCAATGTCTCCTGATCAATGGATTCCTCAAGTGTTTGACACCAAATCCTTTATTTACACTTGTAGGAATGTACTTGGTGCCTTGATACCTACTTTTATTATTGGTAAGTTGTCTCGCATTTGCTAATGGTATACTTCAATGACCAGTAATCAAACGATGTCTCATTGTGTTCGACCTCAACTCCTTTATTCACATGATGTAGACTTTCACCCTTGGCGAATAGTGTAGAAGACTTGAAGACATCACTATGTCGCCGCAACTTTCATGAGTTGTTGCTTCCTTTTCATTGGACTAGTACCTATATGACTTCAGTGATCATGAGAGTTCATATTATACTCCATGGTATACATATATCTTCAGATTGGTTTTGAGACTAGTTTCACTAGGCCTTGTTCGTGACTATGACGACTTTTGGCATGTAACCGCATTTGTATTTTCCCATTCATGGCCACGAACACTTATTTGGTATATTTTTCACATGGATATACAGTGTATTCTTGGCAGCCATGTATGCAAAGTCAGTACAGAATGTAATGAGAAAGAGTTCATCCAGTTGATTCTCTACCACTCCACTCTTGGGTTATTTATAATGTATTTCGGCCATCGCAGATACTCCTCTGACCTCACACATTAGGGGGCATATTTTATAGCAAGATTTGTATCATCATTGTTATCTTGCACAGAGGGCCTTTTTCCATTTCACTATGCAGACTTGTCATCCCTTTTTGATGAATCCAGAGCTAAAAATACATATTTTTCCACATATACATGCACTTTCTACTATACAACATGCGTATATGCAGGATGCTCCACTATAGCCCGTGTACATCGGGATTTGTGCCAGAAAATACAAAAATGAAGTCGGGTTTCCAGAAAATACATCGTGAGAGTGCATCGACAAAGGAAAGGAGATGCCTTAAACCCTTCAAGTAGGCTAAGGGAGGATCCATCAAAAATCTTAGTCAAGTGCAAGGAGTGTGCTAAGGAGACTATAAGTCCATCCTACAAGCTCAGGAGGAAGAGAGAGAAGTTTCCAGGAGGGCATGAGGAAGTTCATTAAAGGACATATAGAGTAACGGGGAACCGTGAAGGTTTTTAAGCCAAGCAAAGTTACGGAAGAGTCTGCGCAGAACTCTGCAAGGAGTGAAGAAGAAGTTTCGAGAGTAACCTAAGTCTTGAAAGGGAAAATTGCGCTAAGTTTGCAAAAGGAGTCAAGGACTTGCCGAAGTCTCAAAGACCATGAAAATCACCCATTTCCAAAGGAGATAGGTGGCAGAAGGTTGAAGAGATTCGGGAGTAGGAACTTTGGGATGTTTTCCAAGAGAAAACGAAGAACTTTGCGAAGATCAAAGTGCGGAGTGATTCTGGACCGTTAGATCCAGGAGGATGTGTGACAAAGATATACGTATTTCAGAGGAAGTTGCTACAGAGGAAAAGGAAAGGAGGAGAGTACCTGAAGAGCTGAGCGCCGAAGTAATCTGGACCGTCCATTGAGATAGGATGCATGGCGAGAAATCAACACTTCATTGATTTGCAAATCAGGAGAAGCAGAGTTGGGAGAAGAGAGGACTCATGAATTCTGAACTCGCGATTTGATCTCAACCGTCGAGCACGAGAAGAACATGGACCGTAGATTTAGTCTTGGAGGATTCATTGATTCAGGAATCGGGAAAAAGGGTGCAAGCAATTCGCGAAAGTCCTGAAGCACGGGGTCATGGAGGGAGCTATCCCACGGTTGTATTTTGTGGTCACATAAAGGAGGGAGCCTAGCATAGAGAGATAGAATCTGTTGGCATTAATAGTTGAAAATCCCTAAGGAGAGGGTCCGCAGGTGTCACACAACCTGCAGCAAGAAGGTGAAGGGATTATGTCAAGTTAAATTGGTTCCCATTAGGAGCCAGATGAGCCATTCGGCTCAGTGACTCGAACGATCCTAGACCAAGAGGTCAAGCATCCCTTTGGAGGGAAGGGGGGTCTGCGCCAACACCTATGAGATTCAACCTAATATACAATTATGGAATTTAGTTTTCAACTCCTATTCCTCACCTTTGTTGATTAATTCATATTAATTGAAAAATCATTGACTTCACTCAAATCAAGTGCTTAAAATAAAATCCATAGCAACACACCTATGAGATTCAACCTAATATACAATTATGGCAGTTGATTTTCAACTCCTATTCCTCACCTTTGTTGATTAATTCATATTAATTGCAAAATAATTGACTTCACTCAAATCAAATGCTTAAAATAAAATCCATATACCATTTCTTGATCATGGTCTTAACGTGAAACTCCATAGCTCTCAGCCACATTTTCTGAGGTGATATCGATAGGAAAAAGACAATCTTGTGCTTGTCTGAAAATTTCAACCTACTCCAAGGGGAAACAAAATCCGTCAGTGCCTTTCACACAAATCTTTAATGAAGTACTCATTCATATATATATATAAGGTGCATATAAATATAAGGGCAATAGTAAGATATATAAATTAGACATAAAAGAGGATGGACAGAAACATCAAATTGAAACTACTAAGAAAATTATAAGCCTTTTGTTTACAATATCATTAACGTTTATTGATAACTACCCTTGGACTGACGGAGCTTTACCATGCCATAGGATTTATAATCATTGAATCCACTTCTGCATGGATGCATGAAGCAGACAGATTGAAATTAGAGGCATATCTAAATTCAAACCTACTTTTATAATTCAGTGGTGGAAAACAACCTTTGACATACCAATGTCATAAAACCCATCTTTAATTGTAGCTGCAACATCTGCAACTAGTTATAGGCTTGAAGATCACTATCTATTGATGATCTTGACAGGTACAGTCTCTGGAGAGATGATATGGTAAGAAGCATGTAGTTGTCACAGGAACTCAGGCATTCAAAAAACAAAATCATTTGACACATGAAGTGATAGGATACACACTTCGTAATCCATCATAAAATGAAGCCATACTGCACTAACTGGCATGTTGAGAGCCAACTTAGCAAAGAAATGGTTGCAGGGAGATGAATTCAATTATCATATACTTGTGATTCTTGTTTCTCTACATCTTCTTAATCACCTTGTGATTACAAGGGAATTATTTAGTATGGAGACTTAATGAGGTTACAATAGAGTAAGTACATGTCATGAGAAGCAAGTAGCATTTTTCTAATGACTGATGCATTGTAAGTGTGTGTGTCATGATAAGGGAGTATGATGGTTAATACCATAGCAATACACCATCTATCACCATTCATAGTATTACACCAAGTGTGTGTGTCATGATAAGGAAGTATGATGTTTAATACCATAGCAATACACCATCTATCACCATTCATAGTATTAAACCGAGATGAAAGCCTTAAACTGGCACTAATGACAAAGGATAGAAATAATTTTACAAGCATGCAATGGGATTTTTTATTTTTATTTTTCACCTTGCAACACCTCAGATAACATGAAAAATTCTCGTGTTAGGGTCATTTCACACTTTCCACCAATTAGATCATAAATAGTTTGTTTTTAATGTATTTACAATTTTTTATTTTTCAATTTCTAATGTTCAAGATTTAAGAACAAATATAAAACTTGATCCACTAATGCAAATTCAAATATGTTTGACTTGCTACCGATCGAGGGTATAATAAAGTGATGTTTTTTGGACCAACACATTTGTATAATTTATTTTTAAAGAATATGAAAGTAAAGGTGATTAAATGTTTATGTGATTTGCACCATAGAAATAAACACCTTAGATACACCTTAAATATCTGTTTAAATCCTTTGTCTCAAATGTGTATTTTCATTTCTCCAGGACTTCAAATTCTACTTGTCATTAACAAGCATCCTTTCATTTTCATGCACATGATATTTTATGGGGAAAATGTAACAACAAATTATCAATGATGTTTTGATTTGATCTTTTTCTAAATATGATTATTTGATCCTCTCAATCACCTATGTCATGTTAGTACCACATCTCTTTCCACTAGAGACATTCACATTTACATCTCATCAAAGCAATTCGAGTGTGATTTCGAGGCCACCAAAAGTGGTGGAGGATGAGTGCACCACTAGTTTGAACCTGATCTCCTAATTACTTCATTCATCACTTTGCAGTGGAGATAACACAAACTACTTTGTTTTCTCTATTTGTGGAAACAAACATGCCCCCAATGATACCCTTGTATTGATACAACCAACTCTTGGCCCCACTTGGAGGTGGTAGTCAAATTGTTGTTTTGACAATTTCCTTTGAGGAGAAGGTGTTAACATGGTTAGTTCACTACACATGATAAGGATCTACACAAGTATCCTTATGTTAGAAGTTCAAATCCTAGGAGGGGGACATAAGTTCAATTCCTAGGAGGGGGCATTTCTTGACCAAAGCCTTGGACTATGAATCAAACATAGGCTCAATCCTTTTTCACTGGTCAAACCAACGCTTGGCTCCAACAAGAAACTGATAGTCAAATTGTTTTGTTGACACATCCCTTTTAAAATAAAGTGTTGGCAGCTATAGCTAGTTAAGAGTCTACACAATTATCCTTATGTTAAAAGTTAAATTCCCAAAGAAGGGTGTCTTAGAGCTTAAAAAAAAACAAACAAACTTGTGTTGTGGCTTCAACCATGTCTCTAGTCCTACTTTTATCCTAGTAAAACTGACTCTTCACCCCTTGAGTTAATATGAGTCATGACTCTCCCACTAAATACGTGTCAGTTCATGTGTCTTGTTACTCGGCCTCGTGATCCATATTGCATGCGCTTAGCTTCTACACCCAAAGAACACTTCAAGTGGCTTCACCCTTGTTCACTCTATTAGAAGCGAACATTGTCTACTCCACAAATGAACTGCAATATTGTTCTGTACAAACCAAAGCAACAGTGAGGAAAATCACAGAGATGAAAACGGGTTCAAATTCTCAATGAAAACTCAAATTTCAACTTTCTAGTGCCATCAGAAGCTCAAAAGTAAAATTTGAAAGTGCAATCAATCCGGCAAAACAAAATGGTTTAATTTTTTTCAAGAAACATTAATACCGTAGAATGGATCTGTGGTTTTGCACATTTTGACCTTCTTAATCCAAACTTGACAATTTTCTAGGCATGCACTGGGAATGGCTTGGTTTCATGTCATAGAAATTTTTAAATTTTGCTAAAATGTGAAGGCTTTGTTTGGAGGCTCTATGAATTGATTTTCAACCAATATCTAAGGTGCTATTTGTGAGAAATTCTATTGAAACCAATGGCCTTCTATGACATTTAATGGCTTTAATGCAGAATTGAGGATTTATTTCAAGTAGTGACCTTTATGGCAATTGCAATCTTCTTCATTGTTACAAGAAGTTTGGCTAAAGTTATTCAAAGAGTTTGAGTTTTAATGCATTTAAGGAAACTAACCAAAGATTGGGGAATTTAGTGGTGGAATCTTCCATGATAGAAGGCTATAGTGAGGAAGTGTTTTTGTAGGATCTATTTATATTGGAAAATTAGTTGAAGCTATTAGAAGAGAAAAAATTAGCTTCAAAGTCGGGAATCGTCAAAATAAGGGTTTCTCTGGGAATGCATATAAAATGTTTCTTTAAAAATTGGTCCATTCAGAACTTCAACAGACAACATTCTGGTTAGTCGTCTGCAACAAAAATTGTTGTTGCTACAGCTTAGTGTAACCAGGCAGGGCAACCCATTTTGGATCCAAATGCTTATGGGAACCACAATATTCCCAACGTTGTTAGTCATGGAGACCGATTTGTGTAGATAAGGTAACATGTTTGAAGTTACCAAATATACATCCTATGAAATTGCATATTGGTTGAGGAGCATACAATGTGATTTAGTAAGTTTCTTCTCTTGGTTTCTTCTATTCTC
>ML785289.1:980014-990425 GCA_009831015.1 Picea engelmannii | reverse complement strand
CTAGATAGAGTGGGACCTGTAGCCTATAGGCTAGCACTTCCACCCACAATAAAAGCACATAATGTTTTCCATGTTTCATTATTGAAGAAATATGTACATGATGCTAACCATATAATTGACTGGTCTGTGATCCAGGTGGAACCGGAGGGAGAATTTCTACCAGAACCCCAATGCATATTGGACATAAAGGAAACCCAGCTCCAGAACTGAACCATTGCACAGGTCAAGGTGCAGTGGAGAAATTTTGGCCCAGATGAGGCTACATGGGAAATGGAGGATTCCATGAGACAGGCATATCCGATTTTGTTTACTTCTGTACATGAAATTCATGTTAATAGATAAGAACATCGAGGATGATGTTCCTTTAAGGGGGAGGGAATTGTAACACCTTGTTTCCCCCAGTTTGTAAAAATAACTGGACTAGCCAAGAACTATGGCAAACTTAGAAATGAGAATGTGTGATGTAAATGGACCTTGTGGAAAAGGTCGATGAATGTGAATAATATTATGAATTTATATTGCAGGACTGCTGAGAGGGGATATGCTGAAAAAGAGACCATGATGGCTGGAGAAAGGTGGTGGAAGGCACCTAGAATGGTGGCGCTAACTTCCACTGAAAACAATATCGTATTTGGACTTCACTGGCCTGGAGAAACAAAAGCGGCTCGCTGGCCCCAAATTAAATGTCTTGTAGGCTGGTAGGAAGATGGCTCCTCATGAATTAATGAGGGATGGGGAGGTGAACCACCCATCCGTAGAGCCATTGGGCATGACCAGCATGAGGGAAATCACGCCACACGCAACCTCGCAAGAGGATAAGGCATGGGGAAGAAGCGATTGGGGGGCAGACGCGAGGGGAGAAAGAGAACTCTGGAGATACGCAGAGTGAGTGATAGTAGAGAAGGGGGAAAGTAACCCTCGTTCTTAGTCACTGGAAAACTGAGACACAATCTCGCAGCATTGTGGTCTCATCTCGGGGGTGGCTAGTTGTAAATCCTATTGGAATAGTTGAGCCTATGGTTGGGTGGGAAACGAGCACCCCTCTCAGCAGTTGCACTCACTTCTGGTGTTATTTCTGATAAGTGTTTTACATCTTGCATCTTGAAATTCATATGCTGACATATATGCTCATAAACTGTGAAATTGTGAATGATTACAGTATAAGACTGTCTGTGTAGTGTTTTGATAAGAAATGGTATATGTATGCTTATAACAGAAAAACCACGCATGGCTTACGTGGATAAATGAATTTATTTATGCGTAAGTTGAACCAAGTCAGACTTCCAGTCCATTCTCGGGAATTTGTTTCCCCTTATCGGTCTCTAGGAATGCCCCGAAATAGATCTCTTCACAGAGATACCCTCCTTGGAAAGGTTTACCAAGAACCTAGAAAAAGGACTTGAATGCGCAAGTCTTAACAACCCTGTACGAGAAGGAATGACCCTCTTAAAATCCTGAAGTAGCAGCGTAGGGATAAGTATCGATTGACAGACGAGATCCCGTCAAAAGATCTGTGCTCATTCACGACTGTTAGATTGACAGAAGAAACAAGGGCGTTACCGACCTTGCCCCTTTTCACCCTATCTTCGTGAAGAGCGAGGAAATCGGGACTGTAGATCCCCAAGGTCTGTCGGATTATATGGACTGTTGGTTTTTCCACATCCAGAGAGTAGTGGGAGAGTGCGCGACATGGAACAGATCTGATCCATCAGATCTTAGCTAGAAAACCCGATAGTCGTTGGATCTGTTAGGAGATGCATGAGGATTAAGCCCTCGTGAACAAGGGCGAAAGTCCCAAGAGAGGAGTTGGTATCAGGGATTCGAAATTCGAGATTCCGGGAGTCCTGATGACAAGAGATTGGGACACTCCATGGTGAAAGTCCCAATATAGATCTAGACTGTCCATCCATGAAGGACATGTGGCGGAGATCGAGAGTCCATCGGTTTTTCTGATACCGGGGATTTGAGTTGACAAAGGATTTGTGTCACTAGGGGTCACGAGTCCCGAAATCGAGAAAAAACGAGGCCTGTCCATTTGAGGGAGGATACATGGCAGTAATCCAAGAATTTAGGAGAATCCCGAAAGGACAAGAACCCTTGTCTTCGCGAGTCGCGAAATCCTGATCACTGAAACCTCGAAATGGCGTAAGATGTGAATGAGATTCAGGAAAGTCGGGATTTGATCATGACCATTGATCATCCCAAAAAGATCATGACCATTGATATTGGCTGAAGGTCATTGTTGTCCATCAAAGGGACACATGGATACCGGTCGACGTTTCGGTGTTTCAACATCTGGGAAACTAAGAAGGCAATAGACCTTGCCTTCGCAAATCACGAAATCCCGATACCTGAAATTCCGATATGCGCGGTAGTGTAGAGGAGAAGTCCCAAAGGAACCTAGACCGTCCATCAAGGGAGATGCATGGTGAGCGTTTAGAGTTCAGGGGAAAGTCCCAAAATCTCGTGGACCGTTGGTTCTACACTCTTAAGAGCCGTCAATCTCTTACACGAATTCCCATATCGAAATTCGGAGATTTGAATGATGAAGAGTCTTGGAGTCGTTGCATTTCAAACTCTTGAATAACGAAACCCCGAAAGGATCCATACCATTGGATCAAGGGAGGCTTACGACCGTCGATCTCCCTTTGAGGGGAAACTTTGGAGACCTTGGAAGTTTTGGGGATTTGAATGGGGGAAGGTAGAAGTCATGTAGCACGATTCCTCGAATCATGAAAAGTCGATACGCTCTTGGATATTTTAAGTGCATGGACACAGTATAGGGTCACGTAGAAAAAACCCCAAGAGAGAAACTTGCCCCTCGCTAGCCCCATCGGGGTTCGGTGTTTCGTTGTTTTAAGCTTCGGGGTTTGCAGAGTCAAGAGACTCGACGTTCTAGTAGCACTGAGTCGTGAAGTGCGAAAAGACGTCGTGCTGATTCAGCCCATAGTCGTGAACTACAACCACATGGAGGTGGAAAAAGGAAAGAGCTAGCCTGCGCTAAGCCCCGTAGGACTTCGGGGATTCTGATCGTTGAGAAATCAATGAAAAATTTTGATTTCCGTAGTGGGTATGTGACAGAAAAATTCTATGAAACATCGAGGAGTATACAACCATGGTGTCATTTGGTGGAAGCGATGGATAGGGGTGATTTAGAGTTAGATCATGTCATGGGTTTGAAGGTAGGTCCTGGATTTGATGATAGTGATGGAGGTGGTTATGATCTAGGGAATTGCAGGGGGAATATTGAAATAAATAAAACTGACAAAGGGAACACTTGAGGATTAATTGACAATATAGAAGTTCTCAGGTGGTAGGGTGATACCCTAACCCTAATCCTTGTAATGTGTAAAAATGTTGAGAAATTAGAAGGCTTACTTGGATAGTACACCATGTGGACAATCGATACTTTCATGAGTGAGAAGCTCAAAAGTTTGGGTGCTCATCCTTTGTTATTTTGTCTCTTTCACTTGAAATAATGATGATCAAATAGTTAGGGGAAACACCCTTTTATAATTATGCGTGCAATTAATGCGAACTGAGACAATGCAAAGAAGAGTTTTGGTGGTAGCAAGAGAGTGTATGGGAACTCATTTGGTTCGACTGGAGTTAATGTTGTGAAGGTCTCCAGTACTTACTTGAGTGAATGATAGGAAGTACATTGGTTCGTGCTTGTGTTTTTGGAGGATTTTCTAAGAAGTGTTCCTCTAATATCCCCAAGGACGAGCCCCTACTGTAATTATGAATTGTAATTATGTTTTATAGGTTGGTGGGCCAAGTATTTATAAGCTGGTAATATTAGGTGTTAATAGGCTGGAGAGCCTAGGTATTAAAGGCCAGGAGCCTGATTTTTGTATATGTAATTATGCAGATCATTAATAAAATATAAACATCATTGTGTGTCGACCGACCACAAAGAAAGAGTGATGGGAGACTAAGATTCCACAAGGTGGATAAGGGAAAGGGGGTTGAAAGGTTGGATTGAGGGGATAATCTTAGGGGCTTAAGGCCTTGGAAATAATAATTTATTATTATTCCAAAGTGGTGTGAAAGACATGTTTTTATCCAATGTCTTGGGAGAGGCAACACATGCAGCTCCAAAGTGTACAAAAGGGAACACATACTTGATGGAGTGCATGAAACTTCATGGGTGACATGTGTCGGCCCAGACACATGCAATTTAACCCAAGAAATGAGTCGTGATGGGGTTTTGTCCTCCATTCTTGCGTCCGCTTTCTGAAATGTGTGGTCTCTATGCCTGATCTCTACATATGCTCATGCATTCCTAAAAACCAGAACCATGAAGCCGATTGTTGTATTCTCGTGAATTTTGTGGCCTCTGTATTCGACCTTTGCAATATTCACACATGCACTTGAGACCCGAAATCCATCACTTGAGTTGTTCTGTGATTCTTCCATACTCCACCTGAGTTCGTTGGAATTCTTTCCGAGAACCGCTTTGTCTCTCCACTGGACCTATGCATAGCCATACACCTCTTAAGCTGATCCGCCTCTTCTGTGAGACCTGAGCATACTATAATTTTCTATGTCGTGTGTGTTATAACTGTGGGTTGTTGTGGCTAGGCAGTCCCTTGACTAAGCATGAATTGCTTCCATCATTTGTTCCTTGCTTAGCCTTACTGTTGTCCTCCTTGTGCTGGAACAGAGCTAAAGAAGAAGGTTATTAGGCCTATGTGCAACACTCTCTCTAGGTGAGGGAGGTGGTTGTGGTTGAAGAGGAAGGTTGTGAGGCCTGTGAGAGACTCTCTCCAGGTGAGAGAGTGCGTGGAGGAAGTGAGAACTCCTGGAAGGGGTCCTGTAGCTACCACAGAGCTCGGAGAATTCTGTTTCGGCCTATTGCTGAAGGCCAAGGCAAGGGAGGTTTAAAAACCGAAGGAATGTCCTGTGTGACAGTGAAGGTGTATACTCTTGGGGTGGGACAGGCATGTGGGGAATGAGATTCTGTGAGCAGTGGGCATAAGTGGCTCCTGGGAGAGAATCCATCCTCATAAACTGTGTGTCTTCCTGTTGATCTTGCCTAGCATAGGATTCCCTTGCTTGGTGGAGCTTAGTCCCATCTCGGAGGTGACCTACTACTGAGAGTGATGAGCAGCGTGGTCTAAGGCTGGAAGGTTCATGGAAGGTATGCACGTAGTTGGTGGTGTTACGCCAGTTTAAAAGATAAGCATTAATTTTGTACTTAATTCATATGTGAGACATGTCTGTGTCATGAAATGTTATCATGTATTCTATTGCATGTATGAATTGTTATTAATTCTATTAAGTCTGTATGTAGCAGTAATTTTGTGTTTACTCTATGTTAAGTCATTTAACTTCATTTAAATGCACACTATATAAGTGTTATTACACATAGTAGCACTGACCAGAAGTGGGGTTGATGGCCGAGGACGTTACAATATGGTATCAGAGCCATGTTTTCAATGCTAAGCCTGGATGGGCCGGATAAGTGGTCTTTGGACCCAAGATTTCGAGTGGAAATGGTGTTTGGAGGAACCGATTTCGAACCTTATATTGTTTATGAGTTCCAAGGGGTTAAATTGGTCATGTTATGAAGCTTGGGAGAAGTAGAGGTAGAATAAAACCACAACCATTGATCAAGGAGAGATCTGGACTATTAATTGTCCAGGAAGAATTTCGACATTTTGGGGATTGGGAGAACGGAGGTGGAAATTATTTCGACCTCACGACACACAAAATCCCGATACGCGAAATCTCGACGAGATCTGAGTTATCAGATTGTGGGGAAATCGGGATCGTCAGATTGGGAGCCCTAAAATATCGGCATTTCGGGAATCAGGAGAAGTGGGGTGCATGGAGGCATAAACGCCTGGAACCCGAAACCCCAAAGTCCCGAGGGAGATCTACACTGTAGATCTGGAGGAAAGAGCTTGACCATTTGATCAAGCAGAAGAGTAGATTGTAATTTCAAGAGTTTGGTTGTCAAGAGAATTGGATGTGTTGTTTCACAAACTCCCAAAGCCCGATGTTTCGAAAAGAAAAAGTAGACGTGGTGGGGCCAGATGATGTTGTTATTATTCTGCCATGTGGCATCCTGTGTGAGGCATCCTGTGTGAGTAGGGTTAGTGGGGCCTGCAGTTACGTAATGTAGTTAAGGGTCGAAGGACCCACACTGGCATTGATCATTATACATCAAGATCGACGGTCAGGAGGCATTGCAGGGACCCAAGTTGCAAGGGATATAATTCTCCAAGGCGGTCCCGCAATCCAAACCACAGTTCCACTGAAGGGTTTACGTGTCATTTGTTGGACACTACGTAGACATGGGTGGTTGATCCGCCCTATGTCATGACTTCGTTAATTCAGAACTCTGGAAGTTGTTGGGGACAGCTTTGAAAACCTCTCAGAATGCGAAGTATCCACGTAGTAGCGCTGACCAAAAGTGGGGTTGATGGTCGAGGATGTTACAATATGGCATCAGAGCCATGTTTTCAACACTAAGCCTGGATGGGCGAGATAAGTGGCCTTTGGACCCAAGATTTCGAGTGGAAATGGTGTTCGAAGGAATCGATTTTGAACCTTAGATTGTTTCTGAGTTCTAAGGGGTTACATTGGTCGTGTTACGAAGCTCGGGAGGAGTAGAGGTAGAATAAAACCACAACCATTGATCAAGGAGAGATATGGACTATTAATTGTCCAAGAATAATTTCGACATTTCGAGGATCGGGAGAATAGAGGTGGAAAGTATTTCGACCTCATGACACACGAAATCCCAATATGTGAAATCCCAACGAGATCTGAGTCGTCAGATCATGGGGAAATCGGGACCGTCAGATTGGGAGCCCTGAAATATCGACATTTTGGGAATTGGGAGAAGCAAGGTGCATGGAGGCATAAACATCTGGAACCCGAAACCCTGAAGTCCCGAGGGAGATCTACACCATAGATCTGGAGAAAAGCGCATGACCATTGGATCAAGCAGAAGAGAAAATTGTAATTTCGGGAGTTCGGCTGTTAGGAGAATGAGATGTGTTGTTGCACAAACTCCCAAAGCCCGATGTTTTGAAAAGAAAGAGTAGACGTGGTGGGGCGGATGATGTCTCTAGTATTCCGCCATGTGGCATCTGGTGTGAGCAGGGTTAGTGGGGCCTGAGGTTACTTAACGTAGTTAAAGGTCGGAGGACCCACACTAGCGTTGATCACGATACATCAAGATCGACGGCCAGGAGGCATTGCGGGGACCCAAGTTGCAAGGGATATATTCTCCAAGGCGGTCCTGCAATCTAAACCACGGTTCCACTAAAGGGTTTATGTGTCAGTTGTTGGATGTTGTGTAGACGTGGGCTGTTGATCCGTAGACGTGGGCGATTGATCCGCCCTATGTCGTGAGTTCGTTAGTTTAGAACACGGGAAGTTGTTGGGGACTTCTTTGAAAACCTCTCGAAATGCGAAGTCGCAAAATGCCGTTTTTGTTAGGTGAGTGGTCATGACCCGTGATCACGTGGGTTGGGGACTAAGAGAGAAGGGGCTAATGCTGAAGGATTGTTATAGAGCTGAGCTGAGCTCGAAAAATTCATGAAATCTGAACGTTTTCTTAATTTGTTTATGAATGTTGTGGGATTTGTTAAGGAATAATGGCCTGACAAATTCCGGTTGTTTACACATTGTGTTTGCAGAAGTTTAGTGAGTGCCAGAATCGAGTAGAATTGCCACTGAGTGAAAAATAAATGGAAGAGACACATAATGCTTCCAGTTCAGAGGATGAAGCAAAAGGAATGGATGTTCATTTGGGAGTTGAAGGGTCGAACTCCAATGGGCATGGAGAAGAGATAGATAAGGAAGGAAACATGATGAAAATTATTGAAAATTTGCAGAAAGATGCCCAAACACGTTGAGAAGATAGCAGAAAGCTTAGGAAAAACAAGGTGAATTCAACATAAAATTGTTAAAGAGTTTTGAGAGAATAGAGAAGAAGTTGGATAAGGAGAGTGACTCGAGCAGAACATGGAGTCACCGGAATTCTGAGGGAAGAAGGTCAAGGAGTGTTGGTTGACACCATCATCACTCCCAAGGTCGCTCCAAGAGGAGGGTACACAGTAGTTCAAGTCCATCTCCAACCAGAAAGCACCGGAGATTTGGAGTGGATGAATTGAAGGGAGAAATGAACAAGACTAAGCCTCCTACGTTTGATGGAGAACACAAGAAGGAAGAAGATGTTGAAACATGGTATCTTGGCATGAGGAAATATTTCCAACTACATAATTTTTCCTCTCATGCCGAAGGAAGAATTGCAATGTATCAATTGAAAGGAAAAGCATCCATGTGGTGGGATCAACTTGTGCAGGTGTAGAACATTAGAGATAAAGATATCACTTGGAAAAAATTCAAGAGGTATTTCGATAAGAAGTACTTTACTAAAAGATATTATGATAGAAAGATGAAATAGTTCTTTGAACTCAAGCTGGGCAGCGTGACCATTGATGAATACGAACGAAATTTTTTGGAATTACTGAAGTATGTTTCGTTCATCAAGGATGAGACTGTCAAGATTCAAAGTTATCTGAGTGGACTGCCACCTTCCATTGGGGACAAGATTCAGTACGATGACCCTAAGACTATGGAAGAAACGATAAGAAGAGAAAATTCTTGTATGAACAACAATATGAGAAGCCTACTTTCCAGAAGGCTTGGGAAGACAAGAAGAAATTCAATATGAATCAGAGGAAGAAGGGAACTAGGCCACCCTTTTTCAGAAACAGTCCTCAAGGACAACCATATTTTAGAGAGCCCATGAAGGCTAAAGTGGGTGGGCAGATTCCAAGACAACCACCTATGGAATGTTGGGATTGTAAAGGAAACCATAGGTATAGAGATTTCCCCCACAGAAATGACAAGGTGAGAATTGTCCACAATGTTCAACAGGCTGAAACAGTGGAGGAAATGGGCAGTAGAAGGCCAAGGATATACGCAGCCCAGGACAACAAGAAAGAAGAATGTCAATCGCACATGATTGAAGTGGAAGGTATGATTAAAAACCAACCATTTACTATTTTAATTGATTTAGGAGCTATACATAGTTATATAGATCCTAGAGTGGTGGAAAGTTTGCAATTGTCAAGAAGAAAACACGAAAATTCTTGGTTAGTGCAGTTGGATACAGGAACCAAGAGGAAAGTCACTTAGATAGTTAAGTCATGTCCAGTGGAGAAGAATGGACTGATCACAAAGGATGAATTGAATGTTTTTCCTTTAGGTTCTTATGGTTGTCTAATTGGGATGGACTGGTTGGACCAATACCATGCCATCTTGGACTATCATAACAAGGCATTCACTTGCCTGGATGAGGAAGGAAATCAAAAAATAGTCCAAGGAATTCCTATAGATGTTGTTGTCCGAGAAATCTCAGCAATGCAGCTGAAGAAGTGCTTCAGGAAAGGTTGTCAATTGTTTGTAGCCCATGTGGAGGAAGAATCTAAGGATGAGGTCTCAAATATTGGAGATCATGCAGTACTAAAGGATTTTGAAGATGTATTTCAGGAGGTACCCGAACTACCCCCAAAGAGAGATATTGACTTCTCTGTAAACTTGATGCCTGGAGCAGCTCCAGTGTCAAAAGATCCTTACATAATGAGTACACTGGAGCTGAAAGAACTGCAATTACAGCTTGAGGAGCTCCTAAGGAAGGGGTATATATGCCCAAGCATGTCACCTTGGGGTGCCCTGGTCCCATTCGTGAAGAAGAAGGATGGGATGTTGAGATTGTGTATCGATTTCAAACAATTGAACAAAGTAACTATAAAGAACAAATATCCTATGCCGAGGATCGATGATCTCTTTGATCAGTTGAAGGATGCTAAGATATTTTCGAAGATACACCTCAGGTTGAGATATCACCAGGTAAAGATAACGGATGAAGACATTAGCAAGACCACCTTTAGAACAAGGTATGGTCATTACGAGTTCACAGTGGTGCCATTTGGACTGTCAAATGCACCCGTTGTTTTCATGTGCCTAATGAATGGTGTATTCAGAGACTATCTAGACAAGTTTGTCATAGTCTTTTTGGATGACATTCTGGTGTATTCCAAGTTGGAGGAAGAGCATGAAAAACATCTAAGGATGGTGTTGAAGGTGCTAAGAGAGAACCAATTGTATGCCAAGTTGAACAAATGCTCATTTTATCAGGGGGAGATCCATTACTTGGGGCATATTATCTTGAAGGATGGGATAGTTGTAGACCCTGAGAATATTGAGGCCATTAGAGAATGGTCAGTGCCAAAGGATGTGACAAAAGTCAGATCCTTTATGGGTTTAGCTGGTTATTACAGAAGGTTTATCATAGGGTTCTCAAGGATAGCTCACCCTATCACTTCCTTGCAAAGGAAGGAGAAGAATTTTCAGTGGACAGAGGATTGTGAGAGAAGCTTCCAGC
>ML785289.1:945975-974848 GCA_009831015.1 Picea engelmannii | reverse complement strand
CCCTATACAAAGCCCCATGTTAAGTACAAAACCCCTTATTAATCCTTATATATTGAATTATTACATTTCTAGTTTTATATTAGTAGGTAGACTAGAACCCTTCATTGTACTATTTCATTATAATTGTACCCTTTGACTCCTACACACACACACAAACACACACACATAGACACACACCAAGTAGACCTAGTCTTAAGATAATCTTATCTCATCTTGTACATTGAATATATTGTAAAATGAGGTTTCCCCCTCGAACTCGACTATTATTCATTGATTTTTTAACATTCTCAAGGCATTGGTTCATAAAAAAATGATTGATACATGGTCTTCTACTTCCTTTAATCCCACTCATTTACTATGTACATTTCCATCTATGGAACAATAAATCTATACAATAGGAATGAAATCCCTTCATTTTTTTGTATCTTAGTATTTAGCATGTCCTCATAGCCATCTACGGTTAGTGTTTTTGCATGCCTCAACTCCTAATTAGGGTTAGAATGTTTGACTCTCTAGAATCTTCTTGAAATTCCATAGGTCACTATCTCCACAAGTGTGTGTAATGGAAGTAGAGTCGGCATCCAATTGGTAATATGGTGGTCAAAACATAGGAAATATTTTAGGAATCTTAACTTCTTCATATAGACTTTGATTGAGGTAGTGCTTGCACCATTGTAACAATCTCAATTATTAGAATAGATTGGGAGGGATGGTGGAATCTTTTTCACAACGATTTAACAAAAAAATGATCATTTAATGCTTGAAAAGGGTTCCAAAAGTTTGACTCCAAATCACCATAGTAGGATCTATGACTAAAATGGGCCTTACAATATATGGCTCTGATTTTACACTCAAAATGTGTCATCGAAACAAATGACAAATTATATAGTAATCCATTTTGGATCATTTTCTCAAAATCTTTAAGAGCTAGGGGATATATATGGGTTGGATTGATATTTAAGAGCTAGGGGATATATATGGGTTGGATTGTTATAGGATCAACTTGAGACCATCAATGGGAAACCACATATATAATGATATGGAATTTGGCATTGGGAATAAGTTTTAGGAAGATTGATACATCAAACCATCTATTAAAAAACCCTATCCCCTACTCCCATGAGATTGAATTTCTTAAGGTCCTTATAAAGGTTAATGTTAACACATACTTGATGCAGGGTTCTTTAAGTTTTAGGTGCATGACAGATAAAACTTCCTAAAGGGGAAGAGATGGGCTCTACGACTGGCCAAAATTGCATAGGGAGGTTGGAAAATTCAACCTATACTAAGAAAGACAAGTGAGGTGATTTATTAGCCAAAAAGTCAAGAGATCAAGAAAAACAAATAGCTAGGATTGTAGAACTATACAAAAGTGTTGAGACACCCATGGGCCAAGCCATTATACTAGCCGTTTGGCACCTTTGTGAAATCAATTCCTAGAAATTCTCTCACCTAGAGAGAATTTCTCACAGGATTGAAAACCCACCTCTTCAATATCCCACGGGCTTGACAACCAACTTCCTCGATATCCCATGAGTCTAACAACTCACTTCTTCAATCCAAATCCTAAGCTAACCAAGGTATAGGTACAGGTACAGTAACAACAGGGTTCGGGTGGCCACTGGGTGAGTAAGTGAGTGAAGGAATGATCAGAAAGAAACCATTCCATTGGTCAAACTATAAGTATAGGTGTAGTGCCAAACTTTTGTCTTTCATACCTCCTTGATCCATCCTTGGATAACTATCGTGGATGGCACCCTCTTAACAAAGTAAGCCAGAATTGAGCTTAGTTGAAACTATTTACATAAACTATCATAGACTCAAAAAAAATCAATATCAAGAGGGGGTTAATATTTGATGATACATCTTTGGAACAAACTTATATTGAGTTTTTGTCACCAATACCTCTCTCTAGATCATTCACATCAACAAGTAGAAAAATAACATTTTTCGGAAGTGAGAAGCCCATGGTGCTCCCATTTTACTTATGGAAAAACGTCCATGCTAGAAAAGTCCATCTAGACCAAATTCAATATGAAACAATAAGCAATAGCTCCACAACAATCCCAAAAATTCGCAATCTTTCTAACCGTGGTTCAAAAATAAAAATCTTTGTTCACGTCTCTATTTTCGTTCAAAACAAAAATCTTTTCTCACATCTCTATTTTCATTGATGTACTGTGCATTATTTTTTCCAACCTTATAATGATACTACTTAGAAAATATTTTCTATTATATTTTTCTTTATTAATATAATTATACTTGTATACAACATCAAAGTTCCCTCTCATAAATATACTATAATTCATAAAAAAAAAAAAATGAAAACAAATATGCATTATAATAATGATTTGGATTTGCTCAACATTAACCATTGTTAAACAAGTGTTGTGTGGCAGCGTAGTCTCTGCCAAGCAGTTTACAAGGTAAATTGTGGAAAATGGGGTTGAATTCTAAATGACGAAAGTGTTTGGTGCAAAATGTATATCACGGAAGTGTTGTGTGCAACATGTATATCACTGAACATGGGGCATAAAATTTCATTAGCAATAAGGCGAGACCCCACAGAGAGATAATTGGCTAAGTGTTGAAAGGAACTGTGGTCGGTCGGGCTCATGATGTGACGATATAGGACCAATCGACGAGGTCGAAAAAATTCAGGTTCAAGTTTAAGTATATATATTTAAATTGTATTTATATTAATGTATCTTAATAGATAATTTGTGGTCCAAATGTAGACCATCTTCCAATATGTGGACGAATTGTAGACCACAAAAGTTTTTTGGTGCAAGATGTATACAGCGGAACTGTAGATGACACAAGTTTTGGGTGCAAGATTTATAATAGTGTGACCCGGGGGTCGGTTGGGCTCCCATAAATCATTGTTGAATACATTTTTTGGTTGTTAATGGCAATAAGTGAACCTGTGCACTGATTTGTCACGAGTAGAAGTAGAATATCTATACAATTTGACAGGCGGGGCCTTACGTCTCCTCAGGAGCCCTTGTGACCCTATTTTGAAGCCCGTCCGACCGTTTTTCCCCTCTACTCTCTCTTTCTCGTTACGCGCTCATGTTTTTATATCATGACTCCGATCGACCACTAACCATTCGATGCCTAGCCACTTTTCAAATAGTCAGGCTCTATAACTGGGGTCAAATTGTATATGACGTAAGTGTTTGGAGAAAAATGTATATAACAGAAGTGTGGTGTGCAACATGTATATCACGGAATAAGGGGCATAAGAAATCGATAGCGTGAAATCACGACGAATTGTAGAGTATGAAATTTTTGGGTGCAAGATGTATATCACGCACTTGTAGATGACAAAAGTTTTGGGTGAGATTTTAATAATAGCACCAACCTGTGGGTCGGTCAGAATCCCGTAAATTGTTGTTGAATACGTATATCACGGAATAGGGGGCATGAAAATTCGATAACGCTAAGTCGCGACCCCATGAAGAGATAATTGGCTAAGTGTTGAAAGGAACTGCGGTCGGTGGGGCTCTATCAATGAGTTCGAAAAAGGTTAGGTTCAAGTTTAAATATATTTATTTAAATTGTATTTATATTAATGTATCTTAATAGATATTTTGTGGGAGAAATGAAAACCATATTCCAATATGTGGATGAATTGTAGACCAAGGAAGTTTTGGGTGCAAGATGTATATGGTGAAACTGTAGATGGCACAATTTTTGGGTGTAAGATCTATAATAACGCCAACCCGGGGATCGGTTGGGCTCCTGTAAATCGTTGTTGAATATGTTTTTTGGTTGTTAATGCCAATAAGTGAACATGTGCACTTATTTGTCACCAGTAAAAGAAAAATGAATTTTAATTGAAGATGGCATGAATAACCTCTTCGTGTTACACATTTTGCACTGAAATGGGGTTGAATTGTAAATGATGGAATTGTTTGGTGCAAAATGTATATCACAGAAGTTTTCTGTGCAAAACGTATATGATGGAACAGGGGGCATAAAAATTGGATAGCACTAAGTCACAACCCCACGGAGAGATAATTGGCTAAGTGTTGAAAGGAACCATGGTCGGTGGGGCTCGTGATGTGACGATATAGGACCAATCAACAAGTTCGAAAAAAATCCAGGTTTAAGTTTAAATATATTTATTTAAATTGTATTTATATTAATGTACCTTAATAGATTATTTGTGGGAGAAATGCAAACCATGTTCCAATATGTGGACTAATTGTAGACCAGGGAAGTTTTGGGTGCAAGATGTATATGGTGAAACTGTAGATGGCTTAGGTTTTGGGTGCAAGATTAGTTGTCACTAGTAAAAGCATATTGAATTTGAATTGAACATGGCATGAATACCCTCTCTGTGTTACACATTTGCATTGAAATGGGGTCGAATTGTAAATGACAGAAGTGTTTGGTGCAAAATGCATATCACAAAAGTCTTGTGTGCAAAACGTATATCACAGAACAGAGGCCATAAAAATTTGATAGCGCTAAGTCACGACCCCGCAGAGAGACAATTGGCTAAGTATTGAAAGGAACTGTGGTCAGTGAGGCTCATGATGTGACGATATAGGACCAATCAACGAGTTCAAAAAATTTCAGGTTCATGTTTAAATATATTTATTTAAATTATATTTATATTAATGTACCTTAGTAGATTATTTGTGGGCGAAATGCAAACCATGTTCCAATATGTGGACGAATTGTAGACAACGGAATTTTTTGGTGCAAGATGTATATGGTGGAACTGTAGATGACGCATGTTTTGGGTGCAAGATATATAATAGCACCAAGCCGGGGGTCGGTCGTGCTCCTGTAAATCATTTTCGAATACGTTTTTTGGTTGTTAATGCCAATAAGCGAACCTGTGCACTGAGTTGTCATGAGTAGTAGCAGAATATATATACAATTTGACAGGCAGGGCCTTACGTCTTCTTGGGAACCCTTGTCACCCTATTTTGAATCCCGTCCAATGGTTTTTCCACTCTACTCTCTTTTTCTCGTTACTTAGCCGTTTTTCCAAAAATGTCCCAATACACGCATTGGCGGACACATCGGTTCACATTCGCGCTCGTTCTTTTATATCGTGACTCTGATTGACCGCTAACCATTCAATGCCTAGCCACTTTTCAGATCACGGATTCCTGGATAGGCAGGCTCTATAACTAGGGTCGAATTGTATATGATGCAAGTGTTTGTTGCAAAATGTATATCACAGAAGTGTGGTGTGCAACATGTATAACATGAAACGGGGGGCATAAGAAATCGATAGCGTGAAGTCGCAATGAATGGTAGAGTACAAAATTTTTGGGTGCAAGATGTATATCGCGCACTTGTAGATGACATAATTTTTGGGTGCAAGATTTATAATAGCACCAACCCGGGGGGTCAGTCGGACTCCATTAAATTACTGTTGAATATGTATATCACAGAACAGGGGGGCATAAAATTTGATAGCGTTAGGTCGCGACCTCGCAGAGATATAATTAGCTAAGTGTTGAAAGAAAATGCGTTCAGTCGGGCTCATGATGTGACAATATAGGACCAATCAATGAGTTAGAAAAAAGTCAGGTTCAAGTTTAAATATATTTATTTAAATTGTATTTATATTAATGTATCTTAATAGATTATTTGTGTTCGAAATGCAAACTATGTTTCAATATGTGGATGGATTGTAGACCACGAAAGTTTTGGGTGCAAGATGTATAAGGAAGAACTGTAGATGGCACAAGTTTTGGGTGCAAGATCTATAATAGCGCCAACCCTGGGGTCGATTGGGCTCCCGTAAATCACTGGTGAATAGGTTTCTTAGTTGTTACTGCCAATAAGAAAACCTGTGCACTGAGTTGTCACCAATAAAACCATAATGAATTTGAATTGAAGATGGCATGAATACCCTCTTCATGTTACACATTTTTCACTGAAATGTTCTGATATATAAAATTTGATAGGTGGGGCCTTATGTCTCCTTGAGAAACCCTTGTCACCCTATATTGAAGCTCGTCTGACCGCTTTCCGCAGTTGAAACATACATAAAATATCTTGCTAGGAAATGGATTATCAATTGCAGATTTGAATATATCGGACCTTCTTTTCCCTCTTCTATACTCAACGAAATTCTCATTTATTTTCCCACTCTACTCTCTCTTTCTCGTTACTTATCCATTTTTTCGAAAATGTCCCAATGCGCGTTGGCGGATGCACCTGTTCACATTTGCGCTCATCCTTTTATACCATGACTTTGACTGACCGCTAGTCATTCGATGCCTTGCCACTTTTCAGATCACGGATTCCCAGGTAGGCGGGTTCTATAACCGGGTTCGAATTGTAAATGATGCAAAATTTATATCAGGGAACTGTTGTGTGCAAGATGTATATCACAGAATAGGGGGGGAATAAGAAATCGATAGTGCTAAGTCATGCAAAGTTGTGCATTGAGTTGTCACTAGTGAATGCAGAATGAATTTGAATTGAGGATGGAAGGAACATCCTCTTCGTGTTACACATTTTGCACTAAAATGTTCTGATATATACAATTTGACAGTCTAGGCCTTACGTGTCCTCGAGAACCCTTGCCACCCTATTTTCAAGCCTGTCTAGCTACTTTCCACAGATATTTTTGTGCCTACCACCTTCGCACTTCTTTCCAAGTATATGCAATAAGTATATAACTTCTCCATAAACATGTAGAAAAGATCTTGCGATCAAATGGGATATCTATCACAAATGTGAATATATTACTTTTATCTTTTATCACAGAATTGTTCGGTGCAAAATATATATGACGAAAGTATTGGGTGCAAGATGTATATAACAAAACACGTGGGATAAGAATGCAATAGCGCTAAGTTGGGACGCCGAGGTGAGATATTTGGCCAAGTGTTGAAAGGGACGGTCGTCGGTCGGGTTCCTGATGTGAAGATATAGATGAAAATGAGGATTTGACAGTCCGCTAACCGATCAAGCCAGGGACAATCCAGGAGCACGAGAAAGTCAGGTTCAAGTTTAAAGGGATTTTGTTTATGTCTATTTAAAATGTATCCATATTAATGTATCTTACTAGATTATTTGTGGTCCAAATGTAAACCATGTTCGAATTTGAATGGTTTTTTTTTCTTTTATATCTTGACTCTGACTGACTACTAGTCATTCGATGCCTAGCCAATTTTCAGATCGTGGATTCTCGGGTAGGCGGGCTCTATAACCGGGGTCAAATTGTAAATGACGCAAGTGTTTGGTGAAAAATGTATATCACAGAAGTGTTGTGTGCAACATGTATATCAAGTAATAGTCAGGCATAAGAAATCAATAGTGTTAAGTTGTGACGAATTGTAGAGTACGAAAATTTTGGGTGCAGGATGTGTATCACGCACTTGTAGACGACGAAAGTTTTAGGTGCAAGATTTATAATAGCGTGAACCCAGGGGTCGGTCGGACTCCCGTAAATCATTGTTGAATACATATATCACGAGACAGGGGCCACCCAACCCAGGGGTCGGTCGGGTTCCCGTAAATCATTGTTGAATACATTATTTTCTTCTTAATGTGAATAAGCAAAGTTGTGCACTAAGTTGTCACTAGTGAAAGAAGAATGAATTTGAATTGACGATGGCAGGAACACCTTCTTCATGTTACACATTTTTCACTAAAATGTTTCTACATATACAATTTGACAGTTGGGGCCTTACATCTCATTGGGAACCCTTGCCACCCTATTTTGAAGCCCGTCTGACCACTTTCCACAGGTATTTTAGTGCCCACCACCTTCGCACTCCTTTCCAAGTATATGCAATAAGTATATAAATTCTCCAGAAACATGCAGAAAAGAGCTTGCAAGAAAATGGGATATCTATCATAGATGTCAATATATTAAACCTTCTTTTTCTTCTTCTATACTTATTTTTCATCATAGAATTGTTGGGTGCAAAATGTATATGACAAAAGTGTTGGGTGCAAGATGTATATAACAAAACATGCGGGATAAGAATGTGATAGCGCTAAGTTGGGACGTCGCGGTGAGATATTTGGCAAAGTGGTGAAAGGTACGGTCGTCGGTCGGGTCCTGATGTGAAGATATAGATGGAAATGAGGATTCGACGGTCCACTAACTGATCAACCCGCGGACAATCTAGGAGCCCGAGAAAGTCAAGTTCAATTTTAAAAGGATTTTGTTTATGTTTATTTAAAATGTATCCATATTATTGTATCTTACTATATTATTTGTGGTCCAAATGTAAACCATGTTCAAATTTGAATGGTGTTTTGGGCTCGATTTGTTTTTCTCAAACCTACAAGGAATAGAGAAAAAAATACATGACTTTACATTTTGTATATCGAAGAATATTCTGAAATATAGGAAGCTGCAATACATGCACAATATAGAAAAAGAACATGTACAGTGAAATGAGTTAATTTTACAAAGAAATACAAATTCCAAATAACAACACCAAGAATTGAATATCAGCATAGAACAACCCCAAATATTTATATGTAGATAAACTGGGTCACAAAATACATTTGAGAATATTTCCCAAAAAATGTTGTCTTCGAATTTGCAAAAAAAACTATAGTTTAGTGCATATTCTGTGAAATAAAAAATGTGTTTGCCAGAATGACTCTGATTGGGACTATCGCGGACTACAAAGCAACGATGTACAAGAATAAAGTTTGTAGAAAGAAGAAAGTCGACGATGGAAAACATCAAAACCTGGCAAGAAGAAAGAGAAAATTGTCAGATCTGGATAAAATCTTTGTTAGAATAAGTGGATGAAGACAGAAGAATGTAATCAGTATCAACTTACTAGGATGGTGTCCCGTGCCTTGTCATTTCTTCGTTGATGTCCTTTTATGGCTTTCCTCGTCTTTGACCTTCATTAGTAATCTGGTCAACATCCTTTTTCAACCATTCTTCGATGTAGCTCCTCATGGGCGCCACGTTCATTTCATGGCGGATTTTTATATTGAAGAGTTCACTTTCCAAGTCTTTTCGATCAATAGACAAGTTGTGCAATTATTCTTGAATTTTTTTGTTTCTAATTGCATAACCGGCTAGCCAAGTTTTCACATCATCTTCACCATATTCAAGAATGCCATGGAAATTTTCAAATGACAGTCTTTTATAGATATGAACTTGATCATCAAATGCTTGCTTGGTTAAAAACAACAAGTTTAATATCAATTTTGGGTCTTAGGCTTCAGTGGTGATGCTAGCTAGATCTATCGCAGTTAGCTTCTTGAATAGTTTGTCTCTTTTAGATATGGTCTAGATACATTCTTGAACAATACCAATCAGGTTCTTTACCTTTTCTTTCCAGCATGCGTTTAGTTGGTCTATTCGATCCAGGGAAGGGATATCCTCATGTCTTCTTATGGATTCCATCATACCGGTAACTTCAACACCAAATGGTAAAATTGCATCAAGATAAAAACCTTGCTCATTCTTGAGATCTGCTTGCAGATACTCATGAAAAGAATGTGCTCTTGTTCCAAAAGATACCATATTCTTTGACATCTCCCAAGCTTCTATTATTAATTCCATTCTTTTGTTTATATTCGTTTCCACATAGTATCGAGCTGATGTGATAAGGCTTGTTGATCCTTTTAACTTTGGCACAATTGCGGTGGACCCGACCATTGCCAAAGGAGTAGCAAATAGTGGAAGAGGCATTAGATTTTCCTCCAATTCTTTGATTCACGTCTTTAACATGAGGTTCTTCATTTCAAGGCCGCTAATAGAGTTGTCTAGAGCATCTCCAATTGCTCAATGCATCTTGGATATCTGGGAAGGGTGTATGTTTCATAGGTTGAACTCTGAACGAGATGTCCATTTCTTATTCTTTACATCTCTATTTTCAATAATCATTTTTTTTATTCGTTGTAAAAAAAAGTTCTCTGAAATGCAAAAGATTCTTTTATGTCGAATGTATCTATGCCAAGTATTTCCATCTCAGGATTGTGAGGAGCAGTGTTGTCTAGGTGATCGTTGTCAGGGAACATTTTTTCAATGTCAATTTCTAGTTCCATATTTTCTAGGGAGAGATTGTAGATATCAATTTCTCCCCTCGGTCCCTCCTATTCTTGGACTATTGTTTTTCGTTTTTTTCCCGCGGGAAGCTTGTGACAACTTTCAATTTTTCCGAAGGGAGGGTTCTTATCTCCTCCTCTACATGAAGAACTATGTGTGACTTTGTTACTTGGGTAATCCATTGGAGTACTAACACGAGATGATGTAGTCTTGGTTGTGGCAGTCGGGGTTTGGGCACTTTTTTCACCCAAGTCTTTTTGGTTCTTCTTGTGTGAATCATTGGTACTGGTTTGGATTCCATTCAGGATAGTGTAAGTGAAAGAAATGTCGAAGTGGCCCCTCACCATGAAATCCCATACTTTCCAAGGCATAGACATGAATTGTCCTTTCATTTTTTCATGGAAAAAATGCAACCAATAGATGTACTCCCTTGTTATTCCAGCAAAAAATATTGTACCAGATATGTGACATGAAAGGAAGAAAGGATTTTTTTTAGACCCGAAAATCCTTATAACATTATAGTTCTCCATTTCTTTTACTGTGCCCTTCCTATCCAGGAACATTGTCAGCTAGCCAGAAAACCGGGGAAAATACCTTCCAAATATCAATGCTTTAAAAAATGAAACAAAATAATTGAAGACCTTATAAAATTGTTGGCAAGCATCGTGTCTCCATAATTTTTGGCACGAAAATGTTAATGGGTCAAATTCAGAGTTCAACTTCCTACACATAGATAGTCTAGGAAATGGATAACAATTCGACATGACGAAAATTAAATAAGATGGCATAAAGAATTTCTTCTGCCTCCTGTATTGCAATAACTAGGAAGAGTTTTGAATGGAAATCATCTTGCGGCAATGGAAGTTGGTTTTTTGCTTGACTGTAAAATATAAAATATACAAAATCATTCGAGAGATGCCAGTTTCACTTGCTTGTCTCGTTGTCCTCGTGAAAATCCATGCAATTTTCCGAAAAAGGTTTTTACATGTACTAACCTGTAATATGGCCATGTCCTTGGGAGTGGGCGTTGGGTCCTATAATAACTTTGGCAACAAGTCTAATCCATTGCCATGCTTCTTTAAGAACTGTTTGCAATTCTCGCCCTTGAAAGTAGGCATTGGGTCAGGAAGTGTTAACATATTTCGAAATACTTTAGGTGATAGGGAGATTTGGAAATGGTTTCCCATCTGGACAATCCATTGGGAATATAGTTCTCGGCGTAGCATATGACCAAGTCCTTAAAGTAAAAAAAAAAATTGGGGATACAATGTGTCGTTGCAATTTCATATGTCGAGATAACTTTCATTTGGGCAGAAGTGGACGACTAGTAGTCATAAGCTATGGACCACTAAAAAAGATGGTCCTCGTGCCCGAAAATATTTAGGGTATCTCCAAGCACATGTTGTCAAGCTGCAGTCACAAGGTGATGAAAACTTTCCTTTGCTCATTGTATTTAAAATGGGCGTTGCAACATCAAAATACAATCTCCGGTAAATCTTGGTTCAATGTGTTTTAATGGAAGATGTCCTCGACCTTTTCACCTTTTAATGCCATTCTTTTCAAAGCTAATAAAAGTGTCATCAATTTGCATTGGGAAAGCATGCGAAGATGGCAGGGAAATCGAGAAACTATTGAAAAGCGGGGAAAACATTGACAGTTGTGTAATATACCTGGATTTTGACAAAAGCAGGTTCAAGTCAGAAGATAATTTGTTAATATCTACTTAAATGAATTTCATATTATTTTATTTTATTGTTGTTCTTTGTGGCCCAAATGAAAACTATGTTCAAATTGGAATGGTAGAGCAACATTTTCATATGCAAGCAGAGCCTCAGATATGCAAACCTGTAAGGTTCAAAAATTATGTGCACAATACTAAAGAGTGGCATCATGTGAACACCTTTGTAGATGACAATGGGCCAACACAATATTGAATTCTTGTTATGATGACGTATTAAAAACACCAAAACAACCATCATTTTTTTGTGAATTCAAGATTGACAGAGGAAACCAACCAGATTCCATAATATTCTCCCATAAATTCATTTTAATGGGAGATTACCTCGATCTTTTCGCTTATTAATTCTAATATTTTCGAATATTTTCGAACATCTATGGTGAATTGTCACCAGTAAAATCATAATTAATGCCTATGGGGAAGGAGTGAACGTGACGGGCATGGAGGATAATTAAAGATGCTTTGGTACTTTTTTGAATCTGGGAATCTGTGGTGGAATTGTAGATCTCCCAAATTTTGGATGAAATATGTATACTCAGAACACAAGGAATGAGAGTTTGATAACGAGTACCTGGGAACCCACGGCCATAAAATTGGCTAAGGAAACAAAAGCACTCGGTCAGACTCGTGATGTCAAGATATAGATGGATATACAATTTGTGAGTGCGATAAAGACTAAGGCTTGCGAGTTCGAGGAGTCCGGGGTCGAATTGTAGATAACCATAGTTTTGGATGCAAGATGTTATCCTAACACAGAGCATGGGAGTTCGATAATGCATTGGGGGGGGGGCACCCACGGCCATAAAATTGGCTAACTATTGAGACGAACTGGGAAACATATCAATGGATTCTTTGAAATATAAAGAGATGCTGGTAAAAATGAGTTGCAAGGTTCGAGTCCGGGTCGAATTATAGATCACCGAAGTTTCAGGCACAAGATGTATACGCACACATGGGGCATGAGAGTTGTATGTAGACTACGCAAGAACCCGTGGCCATAAAAATTACGAACTATGAAAACAAATGACGATCGGTCGGACTCGTGATGTAGAGATATAGATGGACATGAAATCTGCCACTCCATTGTCCTAGGAACCCGCAAGCATAGACATGGATTACCCAAGTCTTGGATGGAAGATATATACTCGAAACACGAGGAATGAGAGTTCGATAACATGTACCCGGGAACCCACGGCCATAAAATTGGATAAGGAAACAAAAGCGCTTGGTCAGACTCGTGATGTCAAGATATAGATGGATATACAATTTGTGAGTTCAATAAAGAGTGAGGCTTGTGAGTTCGAGGAGTCCAGGGTCAAATTGTAGATAATCGAACTTTTGTATGTAAGATGTTATCTGAACACGGGGCATGGGAGTTCGATAATGCATTGGGGGGGGAACCCGCTGCCATAAAATTGGTTAACTGTTGAGATGAACTGGGAAAAATATCAACAGATGCTGAGAAAAATGAGTCGTAAGCTTCGAGTCCAGGTTGAATTGTAGATCACCAAAGTTTTGGGCGCAAGATTTATACCGCACACATAGGGCATGAGAGTTCGATGGTGCCTACGGAGGAACCCGCAGCCATAAAATTCGCAAACTATGAAAATGAATAACAGTCGGTCAGACTCGTGATGTAGAGATACAGGACATGAAATCTTCCACTCTGTCGTCCTGGGAATCCACGAGCATAGACATGGGACTAAGTATAGAATCATAAATGGATAATAGAGGGGAAGAAAAACAAGGGAGAATGGATAAGTATATAAGAGGAAAAATAAAGGGAGGTAAGAATCGAGATGAAAACAAACTGTTACGAAGGAACACATGAAAAGAAAAGATGGAATAAAATTTTATTTATTTGAAGATAGAAGTACATAAAATATAATTGACACGAAGCAAATTCAATGTACAGGAAGATATGGAGTGTCGAAGGAGGAAAAAAAAAACAAAGCTGCAAACCAGTTCAAGAAATACAGACAGAGTAAACGAAAAACTA
Organism: Picea engelmannii; assembly: GCA_009831015.1. Lineage (NCBI taxonomy): Eukaryota > Viridiplantae > Streptophyta > Pinopsida > Pinales > Pinaceae > Picea > Picea engelmannii. Next base: position 961,102 of record ML785289.1, on the reverse strand, counting down.
TTGGATATGGAACGCGGGTAGAAAAATGCACCTTTGCATGGATTCTTTTACATTCTTGGCTAGGAGTTATTTGCAGTGTCTAGTTTTTGTGTTTGTTTCTATGAACAAAAGCATAAAACAAAACGGACATGAACATAAGTTGATATGTAAAGAAAAAACCAAGTACGATGTACATAGACTAAATAAAATAGAATAAAAGGAATAGAGTAACAGATAGTGTTAGAAGAATGTACCTTTTTTTTTTTAGTTCATTCAAGTTTGTGTGTGTGTGTGTGTGTATGTATTTGTAAAAAAAAAATTGTGACCAAAAGCAATTACAAACCAAGGAAAACTAAGAAGTTGGATATCTCGATTTTCTGCAACAAGATAGACAGATATGCTTTGAAGCATAGAAATATGATTATGCAATATGCCTGATTTATATTTCATAATTCAAGTGAAACACCAACTGTGTGGTGACCATACCAATATGTGTACAAACCAGGGAAAACTAAGAAGCTGGATAATTTGGTTTTTTGCAACAATCTATACAGATATGCTTTGAAACATAGAAATATGACTTTGCAATATTTTTGATGTATATCTCATAATTCAAGTGCAATACCAATTGTATCGCTATCAGACTAGTATGTGTCTAAGATAAAGATGGTGTATTGAGGAATGGGCACATTTGACCACACATGGTCAATAAGCACGTTTTGCACATGGCTTGTGTTGTTCAAAAGAAAGTGGAGACTGTATTTGCACATGTAGTTTTCCAATTCTTTTGTTCTGGCATTATTTTGTAGCATGTTAATATTGAAGTCTCCTAGAAGCACAATCGTTCCTTTCAGATGAAAATGGCCTAATGCATTGGAAATAACATTTAGTATGTTGGATAATGTTTCATGGGGAGTAGCATACAGATTCAATATTGCAATTTCTATTCCATGGAAAAATATTTTTGCAAGCACCATCTCAACATTCTTTTCTTCAAAATGTATATGGTCCAAAATTGGTACATGTTTTTTCACCAATATCATCACCCCATGTGTAATGTAACTTGATATGCACTTGTGACTTGGAAATTGTTTGTTTTGCATGCATAATGCCATGTATGTTTCCTGCAAGCATAGAATATCGGATTGCATTGTATCATAGTCATTGAGTATATCATCCATGTGTGCATTTAAATTGTGTGTGTTAAGTGAGAGAATTGATACAGATGACTTTGTTTGTATGAATTGGTAATCATACTACAGATGGCATTTTGTGGTAGTCCTGAGGCATTCCATTTCAATATCAACTTTTTGTTTGACTTTGAAATTATATTTTGTAAGAGGACTTAGTGAATAAAAGGAGTCTATGCTTCTGAAACGTGATAGTGTTGTGTATACAAGTCCATGTATTTGAATTCCAGTAGGTTGAAATGCAACACTATCAAGTGTTATTCCTTGCAATCTGCGCACTGTACGTGCACATGCAAGTTTAATTGGAAATTGTTTCCGAATCTTCAGTCGACCTGTCTTTGTTTATGTCGACATTGGCTTTGATATTCACAAAATCGGTGTCCAATCGCTTGGAGTGTTTGAATTATATAGATAGGCCAACTTGCTTTCTTGTCGCTTGCTTATATGCGGTTCATGGAACTTAATCCAAAGGACGTCAAGTTTTTTTGTTTTGGTATAGCCTTTGAGTATTCCATCTGCAACATTGACCAAGCCATCCTGTGAATCATAGTTGTAGGCATATATTTCAATAAACATTTCTAATTTCAGGACAAGCTACAAAGGTAAAGTGGTTGTATGTTCATGACGTGCCACATTTCCATGGTTGTCTTCTTCCAGGTCAATTGAATTGATGATGATATCATCGCCAAGCATGAGCGATACAATGTACCTGTTATGCATTGCAACATCCTTATTTGTGTAGAACATGTAAGGGAATGTTGGGCCAATTGGTGCAGGTCGCAAGCACCTTGAATTGATATATGTTAAGTCATCATATGTTTGGTTGTTTGTCCACATTCTATTCAGAATTTCAATAAATGTTTCATATGTCTGGTGCATTATAGTATGCGATTCAAAGCATTTAATAATGTCTCTCCAGAAGTCATGCGTCATTGTTTGCATGTTAACCGTAGGTTGTTCAAATATCAAAGAATCTTGGATTGTCTGTGCCTGGTAAAGATCCCCACACAATATCATGTCAATGTTTCCAAAGTATTTTGTGTGCACATGTTTTATGCTTCTTAGTCGGTTGTCAATGGAATACAAGAAGCGACTTCCAATCAAAGATGCCTCATCTATAAAGACAAGTTGAATTTTGTCATAAAGTTTAGACAACGTATCCAACATTTCCTTGCTAAGTGGAAGAAACTGTGACTTGTTAAAAGGCATTAAAAATGCAAAGTGGACTATTGTTGCACCTGCATTATATGCAGTGTTTCATGTGTATGAAACTATTAGGCCCTTTGGTTTCATAGGATCAGAGGAATTGTTTGAATCATAGATTCCTATAAGCATTTGGAACAGTGCTTTCACTGTGAATGTCTTGCCTGTTCCTGCTCCACCTGTAAGGAACAACTGCACAGGAGTGTCCATGTTCAAGCATTTTTTAAGTGTAATGTCCTTTAGAAATGTTTGTTATTCTCGATTCAGCAGACGTCTTATTATGTGGTATTCATTATTTTCAATAAGGAAAGGATGTTTTGTGACTTTAAAACCAAGATTGATACATTTTTCAATGCCACATGCTCGAGGATGAAGCAAATATGCTTGCAAATCATAGGACTCGTAGGGAGTTCTAGTTGTTTTTCGGTTTGTGAATGTCTCATCAAGATTGTCAGGGTTTTCTAGCTCACTAACTGCAATTTATATATCACCCCATGTTGTATTAACATTGTAAGTAAATCTAGCTTCATTGATTTTCACTATAGTCTCAGAGGAAACATACATAGCTTCCTATGTAGAGAAGTTATGTTTTAATGTCTCTTTGTGTTCATCGAATAGAACGTATAACATATTTTTTTCTCTACAATATTTTTCATATTCATAATGTTTATTGTATTTGACAAATCGTATCAAAGAAGGTTTTTTCTTTTTGATATGGGTGCACCATTTTTTTTGTAATGTGATACAAATTCTGCTAAGAAGATATGCCTAATAGGAGATGGACGTTGGAGGTAAGAATCAATAATAGAGAGACATAGTACGTCTTCTGAATTTTCAAGCTCTTGTTCTAGAAAACATGGTGGTTTAAGCACAAATGTGTGTTTCTCAAGTGGAGATGTGTTTATGAAGACACATTTTCTTGAACTACAATTGAGGGGTAGGGAAAGTGCAATGTGGACTGCTTGTTGAGTAGACATTTGTTGAATATTAAGCAATGTATTTCCAAGCGTACATATCATGTGTATGGAATCAATATGACTTCTTCCATGTTCTTTGTGTATTCTTCTGAATGCACTTGTCATAGATTTGTCAACCTTTGTCATATACGAGGGACAGTACGATGTTGCAGCATATGACATGAGGATGTACTGCACATCGGTATTTTCATTCCACATAACTGGCATGTCCTTGGGGAAACTTTTGTTCCAAATATGGGAAAGTTTTCATTTAAGGGAAATTGTTGGTTGTTTAAGTCTACATTGTATGGCTTGGATGTACTCATCTTCCGATAGATTTAGCTCTGTCAAGAAGTAATTGAAGCTCATCAACTCGTAAAATTCTCCTTGTTCTAGAAATGCGAACAAGGATTTAGATTTCTCAACGACAACAATGTCCTCTAAACTAAGTGGCTCTATGATTCTTATTTCTCTCATTGGCGGCACAGGAAAGTTGTATCTGTAATGCGACTTTTTTTGTTTTCTACAACTTTTTGTATGATAATGTCTACGAACTTTGGCAAGTTCTAGATCCAAATGATCTGTGTTGCATGTTATGTATATGTCCACAAATTGCTCGATCTGTGAATTGTTGTCAACTCCATATATTGGTGCACCCTCTATCCACAACAGTGAGCGGTCATGTTCATTCCCTCGATTCTCAAATTCAGTCACAAAAAAGTAGTCCGATATTTTTCTGAAAAACATTTCATCATGGCATATCAATTGTCTCAAAGCATTTATTTTGTCTATAGTAGCGAGTACATGTCATTGGGTCTTTTCTTATGAGGTAGACAATATGATTATTTTCCAGTGTATCGGTTTGTCTTTTACATTTCTTGTTCCTATGCAATTCAGATACGGCAACCACCAATGGATCCCAACAATGCTCTACACCTGTAAATGTGATGAAAAATGTTGGCGGGCTTAATTGTCTAATCATTGCAAAAACAGTTTTGTTGTTCTGTTGCAAATAGTCAAGAGAGATGCGAATGTTTTTGAAATCCATGTATCCAATATTAGATTTCAGGATTTTTTCTAGGTTTATTTTGTACTTGACATCCTTGGCCGACAACTTTCTTCCTTTTAACTGGCCTTTTCTTATTTGGACCCACATGCAAGACAACACTTGCTCTATTATTATGTGCATTGTTTTGAAAAACAAATTTGTTATGTGACTGGAGAAGTCATCGCTCGAATGTAACAGCTCCCATCGAACTATTTTATGATAACTGGATCGTTCTGTAATGTCATTGGGATGTGGATCTCCATAGAAGAGTGTTGGGAAGTTCATTTCCTCGGTGAATTTGTCCTTGAATATTCCAAGCAGACATTTCCCCTAAGCAGGTGCAATTTTGACAATCTTGTCTTGCAAGTCACGAATGCACTGTGAATCAATAAATCCATGCACCAATGTCTCAACAGGTGTTTCATTCTCTGATTCATCACCTGTATCAAATTCACTAGCAGTTTTGAGAGTTTCTGCAGAGTTCTCATCCTCTTCTCCAAGAACATTGTTCCAGTTCTCATTTATACAAATGTTTTGTGCTTTGTACAGGGCCCTAGAACATAATTCCTTTAATGATTTCATAACAAAATGCACACGCACTTTGCCTATCTGGTATGCATTTTTGTATTGCAAGCGTATTTTGAGAGCCACAACAATTGTCATTGTATCACTAATGAATTTTGGAAAAGCCTTTTTTCACAACATCTAGTTGAACATGCACATTAATAATTGATCTTGTTAAGCCCATCTGGGGTCGTTTATAGCCCTAGGGCACGATTTGTGCAAATGCAATTCGCAAAGACACAAGTCTCTCTTCAAGTTTCATAAGTGCACTTACATCTAGTAGTGGTGTATTACATCTTATTTGGTCAGGGGTTGCAAATTATGGCAATTTTCCATTTTCAAGTGACCGTTTTCATGGAAGACAATTTTTTCCACTGGACAATGTTTTATCATGTGTTGTCAAGCAGAGGTATTCTTCTTCCAAATCAGGCGTGAAAGACTTATTGTTTTTTGTGAAATTCAATTGATCGCAAATTGCACATGCAATGGAAGGAGAGTCTTTGATTTGTTTCATGTAGGTCTATCTTGCATCTTTGTTTCACGGGAAAGTATGGGTAGAAAGTGTTTGTTGGTTTTCATTGGTAGTAGTGCACGGTGTTGCTTCTAGCCCACAAAATGTGTTTTTTTCCTCTCGGACAGTTACATGACCATTGTGGGAAATGTGACCGTACCTGTTTCTGTTGTGTTGTGCACAAACAAATTTTTTTAGCTTGTGATATGTCAATTTCTCTCTAGAAGGAAGCGTAGAAATGTATTTGTTTCTCTCGTGTATGACCTTTTTCAAGTTGTGGTAACTTAGTCTACATTTCTTATTTAAGGGCAAGTTGACCTGATGGCAGCTAGGATGAATTTCACTCTGATTAAATAACATGTGATGCTTATGCACATTTGATGTGGTTCAGTTGGAATTGACACTGAACACTGGAACAATATATTTCCTATACCACCAATGTTTTTTTTCTCTCATGTATGAACTTTTTTAGGTGGTGATAACTTAGTCTACATTTTTTGTTTAAGCCCTGTATGGCCTCATCACAACCGGGACGAATTTCACACGTCACCTTTTTCAAGTTGTGATAACTTAGCCTATGTTTTTTTTTAAGCCCTGTATGGCCTTATCGCAACTGAGAGGAGTTTCATTCTCATTAAAAAGCATGCCACGCATATGCAGATTCGATGCGGTTTGGGTGGAATGGACATTGAACCTTGAACCAGTGATATGTCCAAGCAAAGGTTTATAATGGATATGTGTCATATATGTTTTCAATGAGAGGACGCCAATTGTTCAATCGTAATTTGAATCAATAGATCAGGAATGGACAGTGTCGTCTAGCAGGGCCAACCATACCTAGATATTTACTCTGAATATGATAGATAATCATTACAAAAAAAAATCCTCCACCCTCCACATTTCCTTTTTCATATGGAAGTGCCATGTTTACAAAGTATTCTTTCCAACTTCTAATTGCCAACATATGTTCTAGGAGATATGGAGAAAGGTGTCAATGCAAGTAGCTAAAAGCCTATTGGTTTCCACCTATAATTGCATTGCAAAAGGACTGTACAATGTAAATCCGCAGCGACTACACATCGAACTCTGTTTCTACCAAACAACAAATTGCATTGAATAGACTATCTCCACAGCTAGATACAATAGTTGTTGCTATCTGCAAACCATGGCAGTCTATGCGATGCATAATCGGTTTCCACTATTGTTAACACATATGTTTGTAAAGGGGTTGTTTTCCCTAAGGAAGTGGCACCTTGGTTAAAATGAGAGAAAAGGGGGCTTAAAAACCCACCAAATGCATTTTATCATAAGTTTTGGGTGGCCCGATGGATTGGCACGTCGTGCTAAGGAGCGCGCAGATTTGGGCTGTTGATCTTGGCGTGCACAGATCTATAGCTCACGGCCCAGCTCAGACCCCCCCGACCTTCTTCCTTTAATAGGGGGGGTCCGAGCAGGTGGTTTTCTAGCGCGCCCCCCCCACTAATGTGGCGTCCTCTTAGTAAATTGGACCCCTCCCCCCCACGCTAAACCATTTACCACTACCCCCCCCTCCGAGCTAGCCTACTTACCATTCACCCATACTGCCTCTCTCTCCCTCTTACACCTGTCCTCCACTCATTGTCCTCTCCACCTATCACATCCTCTTTCCTGCTACACCTCTCACCTCCCGACATCTGTCTCCTGTGCCACCTCCACCTATGTTGTTGTCCCCACTTCACCCTACCATTGTAGCCTCCCCTTCTGCCACCCGCATCCTTTGCACCTTTACACCTCAGATCTAGTGTATTGGTGCCCACTCTTTCCCAATCACTGCTCCACCAACTACGTCATTCCACATGGCCACCGATCATTCATCGTTCTGTGACGGTTTGCACCGTTCACCTCTCCCACTCACTCTCGCCTCCCTCTTTGTCCACCTGCTATTTCTCGGTCAGCATATAGCAGAGATCCTAGTGGCACAGTCTCAAGGTGCGTTCATCCTGTTTTCCAGGTGCAAGAGTTGACTCAGGCGCCCGTCCTGATCCCAATGAAGACAATTAATGAAAGAAGGGGAGGTGGTTGAAACATCGTCTCACCCCATAAATAGAAAGCTCAAAGTTACTAATAGATTGTCCGAGCTAGCATCCAATAGGAAGCTGCATGCACATTCTGACAGAGTAGGTTCAGATGAAAAAGATTGTGTTTGACAGAGACTGCATGCACAGTCTGCCAAAGGGAATGTAGACGTAAAGCCTTGAATGCAAAGACTCAGGCATGCCTCTGCAGGTAGTGGCGAGTTTTTTGAGTATATGTAGGCAATTTTGAGTTCTTATCAAAGGAGGTCATTTGGTTGAGCAGAGCTCCCATTTTGTAATGCTTGTGATGCCAGAGTTGTTCTCTGGTTATGTAATTGATTTGAGACTTTCATGTTAATAGAAGTTAGCTTCCTGTTTATTTTCATCTATCTATAAAAGTTGTTTGAAACACTCGGGTATGGGTGATCCAGCCGAGGATCGTTATGTAACTGTAATGGAGGTTTGATTATAGCTGCATCATTGTTAGTTTCACTCATTTCCCTGTGTTGTCTTTTCCCTCTTACATTGGATGGCTCGGGCATGGAATATCCAGTCGAGTTGTTGCAGTTGCAGGATGATGGAGGTTTGATCATCCTGCTGCTGTAACTATGTTTCTTGCATCATATTTCAGTGTCTAAAGCTTGGGCTCCGGATTTCTCTTGAGTCAAGTTTTTCCTCATCGAGCTGATGGAAGGCATGACACCCATAGCAGTCTTGTTCACCTCCCTCACTAATTCTTCCATCTTCTCTCGCTTTAACTCAATTTACTGATTGAATTTAATGTGGCCCTCACTTCCCTGTACATTTCTTGTTCAGTTATGTGTTGAAAATCATTCGGATTCTGAGTTTTGTCCATTGACCTCCACCCACATAAAACCAACATGTGACATATAAATTGATGGGTACTAGGCTTGCCTTCCATGCAATATGAAGGCAACTTCTGGTGCTAACATTTCTAGCGCCGTTGTTGGGGAACGAATTGAAGAAATTTCCCTGGGATTGAATGACAAACCTTATTGATTCTAAAGGTGCATCATAACTTAGTGCATCAAAGATTGCAGCTATGCACCTGGCGACTCCACTGTTACGACTCCACTATTTCAGCTGACCCAGAGAGGATTATTAAGAAATGAAATCTTTCTCGAGAAGGCTTTAGTTGTTGTCCTGGATTGAAAATCTCTCTGGAAGAACAATAATGACCAGATATGGTTTTTTATGGTGAACAAAGACCAGCCACCTTCAGATTGCATATCATTCACCTGGCGACTCCATGGTTAAAAGATCAATTGGCGACTCCACTGGTTTGAGATGGACAAAATATTGGCTCGGAGGTTTGCTCCTTTCAATTTTTTTATTGTTCTTGGTTTTCCTAATGTTTTTCCTACTCCAGATGAGTGGGTTGATCATTTTCCCATATTTAAAGAACATAAAGAGGACAACCTTGTAGAGCATCTCTGTGAGTTTCATGAACTCATGTATCAATGGGAGATACGTCATGCAGATGTGTTATTGAATATGTTCATGTTCTCATTAGCAGGAGATGCTTGTGAATGGTATCACTCCTTACCCCCTGCTAGCATCTCCTCCCTAGAATAATTTCATGTAGCTTTCAATAGGCATTGTCAAAAGCTTTATTCCTCTGAGTTAATTTGTCAAAATTGTTGTGAGGAATATAAAGATTGTATTCAAGATATGGCTATATCTAATGGAATATGTGAAGATGAAGGCTATGAGGAGGAAGGAGATGCTTTGGGTGAGTTGATGGAGCTGGTAAAATCACTTTCTGCCAAAATAGAAAGGTTGGAATCTGAAGAAAGTGCAGAGGATTTTCCAGTCCTAGGAGAATATGTTCTTGGCAGCCCTGATTATGATGACAAGGTTGATGATTGCATAGCCATAGAGGTTGCATATTCTACCCCTGATGAAACTATTGTCTCAGATTCAAATGAAGAAATACTTGTGTATTCAGATGAAGAGCAACAGATCCCTACATCATATTTTGATGACTCGGTGAGCAGCCAGCCTGTGTATGATATCTATGAATTAGATTATGAGCTGGATATGAAGGATTTCCAACAGCATGCAACAAAACCTCTTCCTTTATCATTGAAGGAAAACATTGTGTGGAAATAAATCATCCTAGGCCTATAGAAGACCAAGAGTAGAGCTTTCTGATGGGTTCTGCTTATGATGATTATGACTCTGATCCTTGGGGGAGCCATGAAGAGGAAGAGAAAGGGGTTCAGTTTATAGCCTGCCCAGAGCCTGTAGGTGAGCATCTATTGTCTGAGATTAGTCATCCTGCATCGGCCCTTCACCCACCTATGCTTTCCAGAGACATTCAACCATGTGTGAACAGTTGTAAGACAGAGCTAGATTTCTGTCGCAAATTTTCTGGAAATTGCCACTTATTCTATGAGCCTATGGGGAAGTACATGGAGATTATTTTCCTCCATGATTTGAAGCCTCCAAATCTTAGCCCACCATTTCCATATGGAGGAAAGTTGAAGGATGTAATCGTTCTATTGTCACAATTACATTATTTGTTATCAATCGCTGACAGAGTATATGGTCTTCCAGCTAGGAAGCTACTTGAATGGATATGGTGGAAGTTTTCTTTCACCTAGCACTGTGTAAAAATCATTATTATAGGAGTGTACATAAATAAGCTCTTGTGGAGCCCATGTGTTTTGCTTTCATTTTTAGAATAGTGTGCTTGGCAACCTGTAGTCTGCAACATAACGCTTTTAAGATTAACTCCATAGCCCAATGTAGAAGGCGAATAAAACTATTGAAGATCTTAGAGCCTCACTGGGAGGACTCTATCCCCCATGGAGCCTAATGTTAACATATATTTTTGTAAAGGGGTTGTTTTCCCTAAGGAAGTGGCACCTTGATTAAAATGCGAGAAAAGGGGGCTTAAAAACCCACCAAATGGATTTTATCCTAATTTTTGGGTGGCCCGATGGATTGGCAAGTCATGCTAAGGAGCACATAGATCTGGGTGGTTGATCTTGGCACGCTCAGATCTACGGCTCACGACCCAGCTCAGACCTCCCCTGAACTTCTAACTTTAACGGGGGGGTTTCTGAGTAGGTGGTTTTCTAGCATGGGACCCCCACTAACGTGGCGTCCTCTTAGTAACTCAGACCCCTCCCCCCTCACACTAAACCATTTACCACTACCCCCACCCTTCGAGCTTGCTCGCTTACCACGCGTCCATATTGCACCCTCTCTCACTTACCACTCGTCCATACTGTACCTGCTCTCGCTTACACCTGTCCTCCACTCATCGTCCTCTCCGCCTATCACATCCCCTTTCCCGCTACACCTCTCATCTCCCAACATCTGTCTCACGTGTTGCCTCCACCTATGTTGTTGTCCCCACTTCGCTTTCCACCACAGCCTCCCCTTTTTCCACCATATCCTCTACACTTTTACACCTCAGCTCTCGTGTATTGGTGCCCACGCATTCCCAGTCACCGCTCCACCAACTACGTCATTCCACATGGTCATCGATCATTCATCGTTTCGTGTCGGTTTGCACCATTCGCCTCGCCCTCTCACACTCACCTCCCTCCTCTTCCACCTGATAGCTTCCCGATCAACATCCAGCGAAGATCCTAGTGGAACAGTCTCAGAGTGCGGTCAACCTATTTTCCAGGTGCAAGAGTTGACTCGAGCGCCCGTCCTGATCCCAATGAAGATAGTTAATGAAATCAGGGGGAGGTGCTTGAAACATCGTCTCCCCCCATAAATAGAAATCTCAAAAGTATTCACAGATTGTTTGAGCTAGCATCCAACAGGAAGATGCATGCACAGTCTGACAAAGCAGGTTCAGGTGAAAAATCTTGTGTTTGAAAGAGACTGCATGTACAGTCTGCCAGAGGGCATGCAAACGTAAAGCCTTGAATGAAAAGACTTAGGCACACCTCTGCGGGTAGTGGCGATTTTTCTAAGTATATTTAGGAAGTTTTGATTTCTTATCAAAGGAGGTCATTTGGTTGAGCAGAGCTCCCATTTTGTAATTCTTGTGATGTCAGAGTTGTTCTCTGGCTATGTAATCGATTTGAGACTTTCATGTTAATAGAAGTCAACTTCCTATTTCTTTTCATCTCTCTATAAAATTTGTTTGAAACACTCGGGTATGGATGATCCAACCGAGGATCATTATGTAGCCGTAATGGAGGTTTGATTATAGTTGCATTTTGGTCGGTTTCATTCATTTCCTTGTGTTGTTTTTTCCCTCTTACATTGGATGGATCGGGCATGAAAGATCCAGTCGAGTTGTTGCAGTTGCAGGATGATGGAGGTTTGATCATCCTGTTGCTATAACTGTGTTGCTTGTGTCATATTTCAGTGTCTGAATCTTGGGCTCCAGATTTCTCTTGATTCGACCTTTTCCTCCTCAAGCTGCAAGAAGGCCTGATGCCCATACTAGTCTCGTTCACCTCCCTCACTAAGTCGTCCATCTTCTCTCACTTTAACTCAATTTACTGAATGAAGTTAATGTGGCCTTCACTTCCCTATACATTTCTTGTTTAGTTCTATGTTGAAAATCATTCAGATTCTGAGTTTTGTCCATTGACCTCCACCCACATAAAACCAACCTGTGACATATAAACTGATGGGTATTGGGCTTGCCTTCCATGCAATCTGAAGGAAACTTTTGGTGCCAACAACTGCAATCCAAGGTCTTTGAAAATGAGGGACAAGTAAATATGAGGTCCTCCAAGATTTCATATGGACAATTTTTTGTATAGTAATGGTTCATAATGACCACTGACAGGATTAGCATCATGGAACAAGATGCAATATGGATTGCTAGATGTAGTTTTGTTGAATAGTAGATATTTTTTTTTTCTTGTCAATGACCATATTCCAATTGATATATTGAGACACTTAGATAGCCACCGTATACAAAATGTATCTCCCTAAAGTCCCTTGTCATGTGCAAGTAGAATTAGAGATGCAGAAAACTACATCTTTGAAAAATACATAGCGACATCATGTATTCCATGCAACTGTCGAAGAAAATCAGATTCCAAATCATATTCATTCGAATCCAATGCCTCAGCATCACCATTTTTTAAACAGCCCATGAAATAATCTATCAATCCATTACACGGGTCGGTCGAGGAATAACGGAAATGCAGTAGAACTTGAAATGCATCTAAAAGGCAATCTCCTATAGTATACGAGAATGCATCCAATCTAAAAATCTCATTGCTATGCAACACCTCGTCAATGTTGTCATGTATAATGGAGTGTGTATCTATTTCATACGACTCAACATCTATTACTTGTTTCATCTCTTAAACTATGATTTTCAAGTTATTTCTTAGCCATTTTCAGTTTATATGAAAACATAGAAAAGGGGAAAAAAAGAATAAAACGAAAAAAAAAATCAAATAGAAAACTACAAGCACGGAACTGCGTACCAATCCCGGTATGTATCCTTCAACCTTCTTCTTGTCAAATTCAATTCCCCTTAGTCTCCACAGCAGATGACAAGAAAATAAACCTACACTGAATAGTGAACAAAACAGAAGAAACAACACAAATAAATAACACTATAAATTTGTTGAGCACAAAGACCGATTTGAACCTATTCATGGTGTGCATCCTACAAGCTTCTCAAAGGAAGAATATGTTCTGCAAAATAGAAAGGACAGGACAAAGGCAACAGGTGGATGCAGTTTTTTGACCCACAGAATAAAAGCATTCCCTGCCACTACACCCTGGTGGATGGCTCCCCCTTGTGATAGCTCCGAATTTGTTTTCTAAACCCCTTTGCATTGGAATTTTTGAAATATATATGACACAATGTGCAGGATGTGGCAGTCGGCATATGAAGACGCGTGGTTTCTAGGAACAAAAAATAAGACCACACAGAAAGATGTTCTGCAACAAAATTTCAAGGCAGGGACTCCTACCATTGAAAAATATTGTCTACAAAGTGCAAAACACCAAGTAGAAAAAAAGGAATAGAAACGAAATGATGGCACAAAAACTTACCCGTCAATGAGGGATGATAAGAGCTCAGCCCCAAAACTCGCAAACCGCAACAATAGGTCCAACAACTTCCAAAGTTGAAGAACAACAAACCAGTGAACAACCACGAATAGGTCCAACTGCAAATGCAGGACCTCAACTTTGCAAATTTGAATCAAACAAGAACAATATGCATGGAACGAACCAACGAAGAAGCATCAACCATTAAACCAGTGATGCCGGTGGAGAACAATTTTGCACAATTTCACTGAAAACAACACCATCAAAAAAATGGAATGAAACTATATTGCAACACATCTGTACAATAAACATTTAAGGCTGTGAGACCTGTTTGGTAAACACTTAAGACTGTCAGAACCGTCGAAGGGCATCGCCCTGTGCAAAGATTTAAGAAAGAATGTAGCGTGGCAAGCCTGTTTACGTACACAACAATGACAAAGACTCTTGAAGCATGCAACAATAAAAAAAAATCACACATAGTAATAGTAATAATAAAATAATATTATTATTATTATTATTAATAAGAATGGTCCGAACAGTGGAGACTATGGTAAAAAGAAATTTGAGTGAGATGACAAAGTAATATGAAAACTGACTATCCATGTGCAATACTAATAAGACCTCAAATCTATTAGTACAAACTTTGGATATCTAAACATTTCAATACAAATAGTACAAATTAAGGAAAAGCATCGTACATGATAAAACTTTGGATATGGAAACATATAATTCATTGGGAATAGTGAAGCCGACAATAAGACCTCAAATCTATCATCTAATCAGATCATGACATATATGGGTTTTTTTACTATATAAAAAATAATGCTTTTATTTCTGTAGTTCGAACATTAGAAAGTATGCAAAAAATTGTAGTCAAACCACAAACTAATATGAAGTCAACGAATTATCGATCACTATAGTCCCTCTACGCCTTCAGCAGGGACTAATAAAACTGGAAATGACTCAAAAGACCAATCCTTTGTCAAAGCTCACAAATCTCCATACGTTATCTTTAAAATAAACTATTACAAAGATACTCCCTCCATGGCGTTCATTTGGACACTTTTTTTGAAAGTCGTGGACAACTGGGTGAAACTCTCCCTTAAACCTTGAAGATTATGACACATAGTAATAGTAATAAAATAATAAGAATAATAAGAATAGTTCAAGCAGTGGAGAGTATGGTAAAAAATTTTTGAGTGAGACAACAAAGTAATATGAAATCTGACTATCCATGTGAAATACTAATAAGACCTCAAATCTATTAGTACAAACTTTGGATATCTAAATATTTCAATACAAATAGTGTTGGACAACTGAGAGGGGGGGTGAATCAGTTGTTACCATGCTTAAACAATTATGATTCTTTTAAAATCTTTACAGGGCACTCAATGAATATCACAATAATGGGAAATAAACAAAGGCACATTCAGCATCAGTCACATATATGAGAAACACAGAGACAGATAATTCCCAAGGAAGCCCATACAGGGTAAAAACCTCTTTTTCTTTATATGATAAGTATTATCTACATTCTTTACATTATCATACATATGAGCACCAACTCATTGTGAGGCTACAACCTCTGTTTTTGCAAGCTGCAACTT
>ML785289.1:866666-879663 GCA_009831015.1 Picea engelmannii | reverse complement strand
GGATTAAAGTAGGCATTTAGCATAGAAATGATAAGGTTGAAAGGGTAAAAGATATAGTGAAAAAAGGACATTTTTGGGTCCTAACATGCCCCCCAACTGAATACATTGCATGTTTTCATGCAAAACACTTTTAAACCTTACACTTAATCTAAGTTAGGGAGATGACTCCTCCCATGTAAACTACTAAGACAAATCGCTAAGCACCGGTATGGAAAACTGTGTGTACCCCCATTATCTGTTAGCTCAAAAATTTGTCCTTCTTGCCTTGTCTTCAAGAACTGAATTCTTTTAAGTGTGTAACAGAGGTTCTTGTGTTTGAGCTGCTGGTGAACCAACAACTACTCTATTACGTTAATATCTCCTCTGCCTTATTGGTTCTTATGGAGCAGTAAGGTCACATTATGTCTTGACTGAGAGATTGACTGGTTCTTCAAGCTGACCAGTGACTGGTGCTTTCACTACTTTATACCCCACCTCAAAATAAATATTACCACATTCAAAGCATATGATCTCTCTATTTTGGTCCATAACAACTTTTGTGAGTGATAATATGTCCAAGCCTATCCCCTCTGGATTCTTCTGACGAGAAACCTACAATTCTTCCTTTAAGGAAGCCAACTCTACTTTGAGGCTATCATTGTCCTTTAATAGTTCAGTAAGCCTGGAATTTTCTGTATCCTTGATCTTCTTCTCAATTTGAGCAAAACGTTGAGCAAGTGGCACATCCTTGCTAGTTTGTGTAACTAGTTCTTGTGTGTCAGATACACCCAGGACTTGTTCCTGTGGAACATTTGATTCTAGCCTGACTAATTCTTATGGAATAGTCTTTTACTAGGTAGTTGGTTCTTGTGTAACAACTAAATTAGGGATGGTTGTATCTTTTTGAATAGTCTCTTCCTGGGCAGCTGGTTCTTGTGTAACAACCATGTCATTTGAGGGGACTGGTTCTTGTGTGGTAGTCTCTCTAGTAATGAAGGGTAATGGACGAAGAATAGGTGTTTCCTGTTCCATATCCTTCCATCCAACTGCTGCTTCAATAGACCTCGCTGACCGAGTTCTCCTCCTAGGTAAAGTAGAGACAAAAATATGGTCTTTCTTTTTCATGGGCTTCGGAGAAGGAGGGTGTTTTGCAACAATCTCACAAGGAGAAGGAGGGCATTCTTCAACAACCATACAAGGAGGAAATTCTGGAATGTTGGGGTCTGGTATAATCTGTACTTCATCACTCATTGAGTGATGCACATAATCATCAAGCAGAGCTGATGATTCTATTTTAAATCACGTATGTTCCTCCTGTAATGACAAAATGGTAGCCTGAAAGTCCTTGCACAAGGTGAAACCTGGAATATGTACCTCCATAAATTCTGGTAGGGTCTAAGTATGAGAATATTAAGGACACTCTGTGGAAGCATCTAGTACAACCCTGTTGATGCCTTTCTTATATTTTATTGTAGGCTGACGTTTTCTTTTCTGAGGTGATTCAGTAGTAGTGATAATAGGGGTTTGAACTACTGTTGCAGCACTAAGAGGGTTTCTTCTGTCAATTTTCCTCTGAGATTCTCTTCTAGATTGACATTTGGCATTCTGAATTGACTCATTGGCGAATACAGTAGGTGTTGGAACTATTGTTACAACAACATGAGGGTTTTGAGTTGTTGTTGGTGCCACAGGAGAAGGAGTCGAGGTACTTGCAGTTACAGTCTATGTTGGAACTGTTGTTACAATGGATCTCTCTGACCTAATTCTTGTCATGGTTAGTGTAAATAAAGAAGGAAGGGTTTTAATTTTCTTATATTTAGGGGTCAAAGGGAATTCTTGAACAAATTTTGTTGCAGCAGAGGGTTGCAACTCATGAATTGGCCTAGGGATTGCACTGTCAGCTGCTGGCTCAACCACAAATGAAGGCATAGGGTTTAATTGTTCTGGTTCAATACTATCGAGGCGTTTCCAAGCAATGTGAGAGGTTCTTCTAATTTTTGTTTTGGTATTCAGAGTTGACTTACAGGTAGTTATAGTCGGGGCTTTAACTGTTGGTGCAGTCGAGGGCACAGGGTTTGACTATTCTTGGTTGGCAATAAAAGCAGGCACACGAATTGGTTGTTCAGGGTTGGATATTATAGAAGGAACGAGAGTTGGCACAAGCACTTCAGGTAATGGGTCATTAGGGATTACCATTCCTCTATGAATAAAAAACCCTATGAGTCTATGATTGGAAAGATAATTCATGGGGTGCTTTGATTTCTTGACAAAGTGAACCATATTATGCAAGCAATGAAGAAGGTAAAAGGGAATGTTTATTAGCTTCTAATGTCTCAAATGTGACAATAGAACAAAATAAAAAAAATAACCAACTTGATATCTCCCTTCACATGTAATGTACCTTTTGACGAATTCTGATACCTTCCCCCATGGCTCTGGTAAGGAACTAACATCTGCACCTCGGCCTTTCGTCTATACTCTCTCATTGCCCATGAGAAAACCCTTTTGTGCAACAGGAAGATGTTCTTTCCTGTTAAACCATTTTTCTCCTATGGTTGGCAACCCTGTCATAGTGGCTATGCTCTCTTCTGTCACTGGAATTCGCACTCTGTGCATCATTGAATATCTGTCTGCGAGATTCTGAATGAACTCTAAGATTTATGCTTCATTAAACCCATGAAACTTCTTAAAATAAGAAATCCATCCACGCTGTAGAAATGTTTGATAAACATCCAGGTGCAACAACAATGCATCCATATTTTCTGGTTCATATCTCACAGGCGTTCCTCCCATGATGTTGCATTTGTATTCGACAGTGAATTAGGAGGAGAATCTGACACCTAAACCAGAGATAGAGCAAGTTCGAACATGCATTTGCATGAAAAGCACAGTTTCACAGCAAAAATAAGCATGGTTGAAAGGTGGCAGAGGTGAAATATAAAAAGGGATTTTTCTGTTAGGTCTACGTGGATTTTTCATTCCCCCCCAACTAATCTGATTGGCTTGGGTTTTAACGAATTTAGTACAACCAGCAGATAGGAATCAATGAGTGATTTCATATCCCTATCACTTAGACACATAGGATTAGTATAATACCTCATAACTTACCGCCCGAACTTATCTGTTGGAGTAACTACACTATCCAACCACCATTTTGATCCGCGTGGAATAACTGTAATAATGAGAGATGGCTCTGGAAATTGAGAAATGATATGACAAGTGGAGCATAAGTGGATTCCTTTCTGTGGTTGAACAGTTGGAAAGTTGTGGATGTGGAGTTAATTAATGATGAAGCGGCCCTTGTGGGGACATAGAGCATAAAGTAATTTTTAAAAAATGGCGGAAATCTTGACAAAACAACAATGTTGTCGTATGTAGAAATGGCAGAAATGCTAAAGAAAATGGGTGAAACAGCGTAGAAAATAGCCAAAAGGAATAATAGCAGTAGGTGTATCAGCAAATATTTTGGCTGGAATGGTGGAATTAGGTGTAGTAGTATGTAAATTGGCCAATTTGTCAAAAAACAGTGTAACAACATGCAAGGCAAAAGAGTCAGGAAAATGGTGTAACAACATAGAAATCGGTCATGTGGTCGGAAAATGGTGTAACGACACATGGTCATGTGGTCGGAAAACAATGTAACAACATATCTTCATGTGGTCGGAAAATGGTGTAACGACACATGATGTAACAACATGTAATCCTGCCGAACACAGAATCACTTAGTTTTTAGGAAGTTTTTCAACTTCCAGAAACTAATCCTTTGACTCCTTCTGTTGTAATATACCTTGTTGTTCTTCAATCTATCTGCACACAAGTAACTTCCTAATACCTTCCTAGGATAAATTTATTAACGAAGTATAAAAAATTTGAAAAACAACGAATAGAAAAATACAATTTCCCAGAGTTTATTTATATACAAGGTTTTATTGCAAAAGCGGAAAATTCTAAGGTATAGAAGGGGAAGGAGAAAGCTCCTTTACCTTGAAAAATTGATAACCTGTATCGGCTATACATCTGGATGTAAATTCTATCTTGGAAAGTGGATGTCGATACAGGTGCAAGCGATGACCATTTGCATGCAACTGTATATTGGATCCATCAATAGTTATCAACCTGACTGTCCCATCTTAAAAAATAGTGTCTACCTTGTAAGGTCCTAGCCATCGTGTGCGCAGCTTGCCCTTAAATTATTTAAAGCGCGAATCATACAACAAGGCCCAATCTCTCTTTTTGAACAATTTCTTCTTGATGACTCAATCATCCCACTTTGTTCTCTGCTGTTGAATCATTGTGGTTTTATTAATAGCGTCCAAACACTTCTCATATAACTCGTTGAGATGCTGCAGTTTGGCCTTCTATTCCATAGTCAAGTCGAGATTGACTATTGACGCATTTCTTAGGGTTTTGATATCGAATTCAGTAGGAAAAACAGGGCTCTTTCCAAATACTAGTTCATAAGGAGAAAAACTAGTTGTGTTCCTCCAAATTGTTCAATAAGCCCATAGAGCTTCATGCAATCTGTCAGACCAATCCCTAAGATATTCTCTTACTTTATTTGTAAGAATAGATTCTATGACTTTGTTTGTACTTTCCATCTATCCATTACCTTGTGGATGGTATGGAGAAGTTGTTCTATGCAAAACATGATATTTACTGAGTAGGGATTCAAACTTATGTGATGTGAAAGGGGGTCCCCCATCAGTTACTAATTCTCTGGGAACTCCAAACCTAACAAAGATATCTTCAAACAAGAATGCCAAGACAACTTTTTTTGAGGCCCCGATGAGTGCTTTTGCCTCTACCCACTTGGTCATGTAATCCGTGCAGACCAATATATAGACTTTCTGATTAGAAGGTGGGTTAATGGGCCCTATATAATCCATGGCCCATCTCTCAAAAGGCTCTAACACTACTTGAGGCTGGAGAGGCATATCATCCCTATGATTTGGCTAACCCATGCATTGGCAACTGTCACAGGCTTAGACATATTTCTTTGCATCTTGAAATATTGTGGGTCATAAATAACCCATCCTCAAAATTTTATGCCCAATCCTTTTATCAGAAAATGACCTCCACAAGGGCCATCATGGAAAGCTTTAAGTAGATGATAAAATTCACAGCTCGATCCAAGACATGCACCCAACATCTTGATGATTTACGGATCATCTTCCAATGGTGTTGTCAGTACAATATCCTCTTGAACCCCCTCAGGTGTGTGTTCTGCATTACCACAGGGCGCCTCCTCAGATTCATCGTTTCCCAAAGTGGTATTACCGTGGACCCTCTCAAAGTCCAAGCCATCACAGAAATTCCACCTCCCTGGAATTTATGTCAACTCCGGAGCCTACAAGGAAAAGATAACTTCCTACGGTGATTTGTCCCAAACTACGCCACTCGAGCACATGGTTTCCTTCGCTTAATTCACCACGACATCCCATTTCACTGGGATGAACATGCCCAAAAAGCATTTGACGATCTTAAAATGGCACTCTCCAACACCCCTTTAATCAGTGCACCCGACTACAATAGCGACTATATCCTCTACATATCAGCATCAGCTGTCTTAGTAGCATGAGTTCTCGTTCAAATCGGTGATGACAATCGTGAGTATGTCATTTACTACGTTAGTAAAAACCTCTCAGGGCCACCCTTGAAGTACAAACACGAAGAAAAACTAGCCCTTGCAGTCATCCTCGCAGTCCAGAAACTGTGTCATTATATTTTTCTTCGCACGACTAAGGTCATCACCGATTACAACCCTATGCAATACTTGCTAAGTCATCAGCAAATTAATGGCAAATTTGCCCGATGGATCGTTATCCTTCAGGAGTACGATCTTGAATTCTCAACACCTAAGAGAAAGAAAGCTCTCATCCTCGCCGAACTAGTCACGACCTTCCCCTCTGACACTACCAGTGCCCCCGTCAATACCGACTTCTCCGACGAAGATCTCTTTTACATCACTTCAGATGATCCTTGGTATGGTGACCTCCTCATCTACCTCCACACTCAAAAGTTCGATAACCACCTTTCACGAGATGATCATCGTCGAATTCACCACTAGGCCCCCCACTACCTCCTCATCGGAGACATCTTATACCGGCGAAGGGTCAACACCATCCTTCGTCGATGCCTAACTATTGATGAGGTCGATCGAGTCTTGAATGAATGCCATAGTGGTGCATGTGGGGGCCATATTTCGGGATGTCCACTGCTCAGAAGATAATCCGAGCAGGTTATTTTTGGCCTACATTGTTTCACGATTGCATTCACACAGTGAAACGATGCAAGAAATGTCAGCTTTACGCCAACAAAGCACGAGCACCACCTGCTCTTCTTCACCCAGTCATTACTACCAGCCCCTTCTATAAATGGGGCATCGACTTCGTGACTTGTAATCCCCCCTCCAACAATGGACACAAATACATTGTTGTCGTAGTCGATTACTTCACAAAATGGGACGAAGCCATGCCCACCTTCAACAATACCACTCACTGCAGTGCGCTTTTTCTTTAACCATGTCATATCCCGCTTTGGAGTACCCCTCCAGCTAGTTTCCGATCATGGGAAACACTTCGATAATGAGATTTTTGTCGAAGTCTCATATCGGTTAGGATTCTCCCATGAGTTTTTCTCACCATATTACCCTCAGTCTAACGGACAGGTCGAATAAGTTAACAAGGTCCTCAAGACCATGTTACAGCGCATGGTTAACAAACATAAGACCAATTGGCATCATATGTTATTTTTCGCGCTATGGAATTACCGTACAACTGTGAAAACAACCACTGGTTTCACACCATTTCATCTAGTCCATGGGGTTGAGGCCACCCTTCCCATCGAGTGCATAATTCCCACCTTACGCACTGCAATTGAGCTATTACCCAACACTACTCCAATGGAGCAGTGCTTTATGAACTTAGAGTCCTTGGATGAAGATCGTTGATTTTCAATATAGAACAATGAGGCAACTAAAAAATGATCAAAGGCCACCTTTGACCGACATGTCAACCTTCGCTCATTTCATGAAGGTGACCTTGTCCTTGCTTATGATATTTCTCACGATACCTTTTGTCATAGAAAATTCGAGTC
This sequence comes from Picea engelmannii, assembly GCA_009831015.1. Classification (NCBI taxonomy): domain Eukaryota; kingdom Viridiplantae; phylum Streptophyta; class Pinopsida; order Pinales; family Pinaceae; genus Picea; species Picea engelmannii. The sequence goes on along the minus strand of ML785289.1, from coordinate 872,589 downwards.
ACTATGGCATGGACCATACATTATCCAACATTGTCTCACCAAAGGTGCATACATCCTAGCCTCTCCCGAAGGCCTCTCTCTCAAAGAACCCGTCAACAGGTTATACTTAAAGAAATTTTATGCCTAAACGTAGCAGTTCTACTTTAGGTTATTTCTTTTATAGTGTTTTTAATCTTTTTTTCCATCCCTCACGTCTAAACTGTCATTTATGCTATTGACAGATGCTTCCTCCACTGGCCTACCACATCGGTTATGCCGACGGCGCCAGTTGTTGGACACAAAATCTTGCTTCGGCAACTTGGGCCCTCTATACCCCCTCACATGAAATGCTCCATTCAAGCGGCATATGTTTGGGTTCAGCCACCAACAATCAAGCCGAATACACTGCCATCATTGGCCTCCTCGCCGATGCCCAACATCATCATATTCGTCACCTTAGCGTCTTCCTTGACTCTCAACTAGTCATTCTCCAACTGAACAATGTGTACCGCGTCCGCGATCCTTGCCTCTTTCGCAAATACCTATAGGTTAGACTTTTATCTCGACATTTTGATTCGATTACATTTACGCATACTCCAAGACAATTGAATCAAATTACAGATAACATAGCTAATATTGTGTTAGACTGGCATATATCACATCAAGATACCTCTACACATACATAAAGATATCAAAAAACCTGTCACAGCATATACATAGTTTAGACATCATCAAACATTACAAAACACATGTAAACATCACATAGATCTCAAAATGTCTACTCATGTATATATAAGTCGGTCCACAGTGCCATCCAAATGTTTACATACAAAAAATACAAGTATCCACAGGCTAGTGAAGCACCTCGGTACAAAATGGGCTCACTAGCCTATATACAAAATAAAAAATACATAGAACACCACTCAAGGTGCCTCTAGAGCACCACCTCTTGCCCCTCCCTCAGGCGGTGGTCCCCCCACCCACTACTGGTCCCTCCGGAGCGGGAGGTAACTATCTGGTCATAGCAGCACCTGCTACTGCCGCTCGTCGTACCAAGGACCGCCATGGTGGCGGAACCCCCACACACTGCTCCAGGATGCCCTCATCCTAGATATGCGATCACATGCCCTCAGGCACGCCCTATAGCACTGCCTCTAGGTAGCGATGAATATCCTCAAAATCTGCTCTGGCATCAGTCGGAGGAGCATGTGCTGGTCTGACACCTAGGTCATCAAACCGGCATCTCCTCGCTGCTCTCTCCCCCTCAGCTGGTCTCACCCTGACGTCCTCACGTTGACGTCTCTCTCCTACCAGCGGCCCTCCCCACGGTAGTCTCTCTGGCTCTTGGCGAGCTGACGATCTCAGTAACTCAACCTCGCGCCTGCGAGGTGCCACATCTGCATATACAAACAACCAAACGATAGTATCAACATTTATATCATATACATATGTCATGCTATCTCAAAAAACATATATATCAAAACTCCTAAACATACCTCGATGGTAAAAATCCTCCCCCGAAGGTAACACCATGTCTGGATCCTCCCGGAAGTCCACACTAGCATATGGGAACTGCAATATCACCTGCGACATCTTCCACCACACCTGCGCCGCCTCAGCTGTGAAGAAGTGGCCTCCCTCGCCACCATCATGGTGAAGAAAAACAGTCGACCACCGCCTCAATCATGGCTCTCGCGCCCCAGGAACGCCCAATAAAATCCTAGGGTGCAACATAGGCACCCTCTCCAAAAACCAGGCCACTAGGATGGACCCAAAGGCAAACACTCCTATATCAGTGGACCGACAATGGTCCAGCTTCCCTACCATCTTGGCATGCAACGTAAGCTCCCAGGCGAAGTGCTCACTAGCCAATACCCTCTCCATCACACACAGTTGACCACCACTGATCTGCTGAGTCGCAAGGGACCCATACACTCTCAAAATCATCGCTGCTATATAGTGATGCACTAGAGCATCCATTGCCCCAATGCTCACAATGGTGCCTGACATAAAGTTTGCCCTCGAACAGAACCTTCGGCCACTATCACTAGCACGACATCCCTAGGTAACACCAGATCCACCGGTAGGGGCGTTCCCCAAAACGGGAGCCCAGTCAAAAAATATATGTCCTCCACCGCAGTGAAGGCAATCTTCTCTCCCCACACCATGAAACAATGTAGGTCCGGACTCCACATCCAGATAAGGAATTGCAGGAGATACTCATGCACCCGTATCAACAGGCACTCAAAGAACTTCAACAACCCACAGGTTTCCAAAGTCGCATGAACCCCTGGATCCTCAATCGCCACGACATCTCTCAACTGAGACCAATCCCGCTCTCACCAGCCAACCGACATTGTGCAAAAAGATCGCCCGCAGCCACATAAAACAGTCCTAGGTCAGCCACATGGGCCATAAACAACATCAAAAAGATAAGTTTTACAACTGTCAACCTTGCCTCCAAGGCGTGATTGTTTAACCCACAGGTGCGCACACATGCGCCCCTGTTCACTCCATAGGCGCGCACGTATGCGCGCCTGTCCACTCCAAAGGTGTGCACTTAGGCATTCCTTCCCATCCTATAGGGGCACCTTCATGCGCCCCTATCACGAACACAGGCGCACATCAAAGAACACATGTCCAATACATAGTCGCGCACACCTGCGCGACTGTGTAGCCAACAGGCGCACACATAATGCACACCTTTTCCCCCCTCATAGGAGCCCCCATGCGCACCTATCTGGTGTGGAGGCGCACACTTGTGCACGCATAGCTCCGGATTTCCCATGCACGTGGGGGCCCACACCCATAAAACCCCCTGTACGGCCCTCCGTACAGGCCCTGCCCAAAAATGGAAACCCTACTTCATGACTCTTATGATGAACAAAAAATACCTTAAAAATTGCATGCTGGATACAGGTGTTGGTGCAAATATGATGTCTCTTAATGTCATGCAGCAAATGGGCCTGAAGGTCACTAGGCCTTACAGAAATGTGTGTGGATTTGAATCCAAAGCAATACCCACACATGGTGTAGTTGAAAAAGTTGAAGTACAATTAAAAGAATTCCCCGAGAAGATAGTCCACATAGATATTATAGTGGTTGATGTCTCGGACGTGTGGGGAATGTTGTTGTCTAGGAAGTTTGGTGCAATGATAGGTGGGTCCCTTGAAATGGATCTGACCTTTTTGTGGTTACCTCTGAAAGATGGGACAACTGGACATTTACTCAATGTGCCAATAATTGGAAATCATGTACAAGATGTCGTTCCTTCCGTAAATGAAGCGCATAAAGATGTGATACAAACTCTTCAAGATTATTCTCCAGAAGATATGCCATTTGCAATAGAGGAAGATTTTGACCAGATTGGGTGGCCCAAGAAAGAAGAATACCAGCAACTCCTAGATGAGTTTCAGAACAAAGAGGTTGGGACGGTGAAGATACTAAAAAGGAAAAAGGATGAAGAAGACGTGCAAATTCATCCATTCCAACAAGAAGTTTTTACACCAAAAGCCCACCCACTTCCCTTAGTACAATACACCAGGGTTGTTCAAGGAACAACCAAACACAAGATCTGAAAATACAAGGAGGGAGATTTGGTATGGATGTGGGATACTCAAAAAGGAGAGCCAACTAATGTGAAAGGAAGTATGCAATCATGGCTTGGACCTTTCAGAGTCGGAATGGAATTAGTTGATAAATCGTATTATTTTTCCACTTTGGAAGGAAGAAGGTGCCCATTACCCATTAACGGATGCCTTCTTAAACCCCACCAAGGTGGTGGGACATGACTGTATAGGTAAGTATAAGTAGGTAGGCATTTTTCGTGTATTATACCATCTTCATTTCATGTTAGTTTGTTTCCTCATATGCATATTGATTGCTTTGTTTCATAAACATGTATATTATATTTGCGGGGTGGAAATACCACCCCACCTTTGTTACTAATGCCCTATTCGAGTGTGAGCAGTTCTATAGGTTTATGCCAGAGATGTTGAGGTTCTCATGCGCTCTATGGTGAGCACATGTCCCCGAGTTGGAGCCATATGTTATCCCCGATTTCTAGGGATAACAAGGAGATCATGTCTCGAGACCCACAGGTCCTAGACATGGAGTACCGAGAGCATGATTGACCTGAGCATGGCCCTGGAGAGCCCATCCTTCTCCTCCTTCATTAGACCTATCCTGTCAGCAACAACAACATCCATCACCTTCGGCTTGGACTTGCATCGAAGAAGACTCTTGCTTCATGAGGTAATTGGTCCAGGTATCATGGTATGTGTCATGTTTGATCATTATAACTTTCAGATGTATGCATCAGGTTCCTTACATTTATGAAAACTAATTGGATCTTACACTAACCCACTTGATCATGGTTGGGGGGATTAATGAGGTGCCCTGGCAAGCTTGTATCCATAGGTTTTGGTTAGCCACCAGGGGGGATTTTGAAGAGCCATCGTCCTTTCCCACCATATTATCATTTTACATCTTGTCTCCTATCCATCTATCCCACTCCCCTAGTTTAGACGTTAGGATGACGTATTTGTGGGGTTACACTTTATCCTGTGGGAAGAAGGGGCTACAGGCCCAGGGGGTAAAAGCAACTGGTAAAAGATAAAAGCCATAGAAAATAGAACCTAGAGATGCCTCACCCAGGGGTCCCCGAGAAGGCAGTAAAAGGCTTCTTGATAAGAAACAAGAGGGACCCAAAGAAAAATAATAAAACAAGACCTAGCCAAGAGGATGGGGGGTCTCATTACGAGCTGACCCATTATGTTCATAGGTATCTAGAAGTATGACATTGCCATTATCTGGTTACCATGCCAGGTCAGTGACCCTTGGTTGCATGGCTAAGGTAAAGGGGGTCTCATCACGAGCCAGCCTTATCATTTCTATGAAAATACTCATGGGTAACACTGTCAGCTCTGGTCACCACACCAAGGTAGTGTCCTCTAGTTAGACCTTGAAGTAAAAAAAGAAAGAAAAAGCAATGAATAAAAGAAAGAATAAAGGCAATAAAGGGGTTGGAAAGAATTGCATCCATGGAAGGTACAACTCACCTCCTACAAATGCACCCATGGATAATATCCACCCCTGGTTTTCACTATGTCTAGGCATCCTTAGACCACACCACCTCCTATTACATGGCTTGGATGATATCCTTTGGGAACTTTCCTTTTCTTATGGATGTTGGCCCAATAGGTTACCTTGTCTTTTTCTTCAGCTTTGTATAGTAGGTCAGTGTAATGTCTTTGAGCTGTTAGATGATATGCTAGGGGTCTTATGCATGCATTTGATAAAATTAATGATGAAATATGATTGACATTGCTATGATCCCGAGGACTAATGAGCCCATGGAGGGTGAATTTTTTTATGTGCAGGACCATACCTGATGGACAGGTACCAGGTGGACTGATACACATGGGGAGATGATCATTTCAGACCTCCATGGGGCTGAAGAGCCCATAAGATGATTGTTGGGACCTCATCAGGGGCAAAGACAGGACAGTGACTGATCGAGCATTTGCACAAGAGAAGAAGAAGGACGTTTTCATCCAGGATGCCTTAGCTGAGCCCAACCCTAGGGGGTTGACCCACTGCAGGTGGAACACATCCCTCTGTTGACCAGGACATCCTCCAGAGATCCTTGACGTCACCTCCAGCATGTGGCATCTTTATAGGTCAATTTGGCACGTGTGGCAGAGTTTGGAGGCCTAGAGAGGGCCAATGTTTGCCTCCTAGTGCTGAGTTTTTCCCTAAAAAGGGCCAACGTCTCCCTCAGAGGGGATAGACGTCCTGCTTACTGCTCATTTAGGCTTTTATTTAGCAGTTAAATGTAAAAACAATATGATTTTTAGTAGTCAGCCTTGTCGGCTGTTTTAATGACCTAATTTTTAATTAAGGGTCATTGGATGATATAAATTGAGGATGTTTTCCCTCATTT